>JAUMHO010000007.1:3109514-3121880 GCA_032360965.1 Ulva armoricana
GGCGGGTCGACGGCCGCGCTGGCGGCGGCGGCGGTCGCGTTTGGGGGCGCGCGGCAGCGTGAGGAGGACCTCTTTGGGGGCGGGCTGCTGGGAAACATGAAGCGGATGATGGCGGGCGGGTCGGAGGAGATGTCGGCGTACATGCAGCACGTGCCGCTACTGAAGCAGCAGCTGGAGATGTGCGCAGATGGCAAGCTCGACCCCAAGAAGTACCCCATCGGTGCGCCCCGCTGATCCATGCCTCGGCGCAGAACATCCGACCACCGCTCAACCACCAGTCCTCTTGCGCACCTGTCCATGCGTCACTGTGATAACGTGCCAAGGTTGTGCAGCGGTGGTGCCGATGGTGTGAAAATGCGTGGCGTGCATGCAGTGGGTCAAGCAGGGGAGGAGGCGCTGGCCGTGTGCCGGCGGCCGGCGACGCATGTGGTCGTCGTCATCGTGGGAGGGGCCACGTACGCGGAGAGCGACGTCGTGCGCCGCTTCAATGCGGCGCGCAGGCGCTCCGAGCGGCGGTGCACGGCGCTGCTTGGCTCCAGCACGATGCTCACGGCCTCCACCTTTGTGCAGACGTTGCGGTAACAGGCTGATAGCGTGCATGTGGACATGCAATGACACCTGGGGCCCTCTCTGCGGCCGTCACGCATGGGCTTCCGTGGTCTCCCACTGCCACTTGGCCTGCGCCGGTCTGAGCATTAGACATCATGTGATACGGAAGCAGGGTTTTTCTTGAGCGTCTACCATGTAAACTCACCACGCTGTTCCATCAAGGGGGGGTACATTACAGTGCAAGCAGCAGTGTAAACCACTATGAGCACTGGGGCATATCAGACAGTGGTGCCAATGATTGCGGGCAGCCCAGTCCAAGATTGCAAAAAGCCAGAAAACCTGGAGCACCGTGCACGGCATGTTGTGCCAGGCCGACGCGTTGCCACGCAGCGACTCCCACAGAAGCATGTGCAACCTGACCATGTGCAGAGCGTGGTCACCTCCACCGCTGAGTTACACCCGACACTCACAGCAGCAGTCAGCCTGACTCCTGTTTGGCACTCCATGCCCCCCCTAGCCAAGACGGCACAACTATCATTCTGCCATCACAGTCACGTGCGGTGCCGCATCTCCGGCCACGTCCACGGCCCCGTTGGCAACGCCGTTGGTGGCACCGTTTGTGCGCTCTTCCGGATGCTCCTGCCGCCGAGACAGCTCCTTGAAGCGCTCCTGCAGGGCGCTCTCCTGCCGCCGCTGCGCCGCCACCAACCGCTCGAGCTCCTCAATGCGGCGCGGGATCGCCTGCTGCTCCCGCCGCTCGAGTTCCTGCAGACGGCCTCCGCCTGTCACCATGCACGGTGCACCTCCCACTCGGCCGCGTGCCGGAGATCCACCGAGACCTGACGCCGGTCGCTGTGCGATGTGCCCTCGGCACGCCATGCACAGATCCACCCAGCCAATGCACTGATGCACAAGCATGGCTGTGGGCAGCGCTGCACCTGTAGCCAGGCACAGCTCGTCGGCGTTGCCAGGCGGAGCCAACGCCAACAGCACAGCGTGTTGCGCACCTGGTCACCAGGTATGCATCCCGGGAACAGCCACATCTGACGGCACGCGTTACTGACTGCAGTGCAAAGGACATCACCCTGACGGTGCGGGGCAGCGGCGGACCTGGAAGCACTCGAGGTCGATCTCTTTCTGCTCCAGCGTCGCCAGCAGCTTCTTGAAGGCGTCGCCCTTCTGCGCGTCCCGCATCGCGTAGCCCTGGATGAGCGCCCGGTACCTGTCCGTCAGCGGCTTGGACGCCTCAAACGCCTGCGTCATCGCCGCATAGCAGCGGCCATGCCGCGCCTTGTCGAGCTCGATACGCGCCGGCGCTGGCAGCCCCGCCTCCTTCACAAGCCCGGAACCCTGCGGGTCAACCCTGCATGCATGCCGCAACATCGCCCACCATTGGAGCCCCCCGCCTTGTGTCCACCCAACTATGCTCAACGTAGCAGCGCAACGTCTCAGAAACACCAGCCACGCCTGCTTTCACTGCGAGCGTGGCAGGCACCACGTATCAGCCGCCAACGCTGCGAGTGACCACGACTCGCGCACGCATGGTCGGCAGGTTGCGCTGTGTGGCCAGTGGCGGACACTGATGCTCGTGATCCATTCTACTATGGCAGATCAGTGCGACAACACAGGGCATACCAAACAGCAGCAGTGGGAGCGTACACATGCTCTGCATCGGCAGACGCCAGTAAGCCCGCAATCTCTTGGACCGACGAGTTGCGGTGGCCGTACTTGTCCCTCAGCAGCTCCGCCACGGCGTCAACCTCCCCCGCCGCCTCGGCCAGCTCAAGCTCACCGATACGCGCCTCGAACTCGCTCGCGCCTGTGTCCAGCAGCCCGTCCTCCCGCTTCCGCCGCTTCCTCGCCGTCTTGCCGCTGCACGGGTACCGCTGGACGTCGTGCGCCACGCACGCCGCCGTCTCCGCCGCCAGCAGCGCCTCTGCCACCTGCAGGGCTGCCGCAGCGGCCGACATCGGCGCCGCCCCCGCCACCGGCGCCTTCACCGGCCGCGGTAGCTGCCGCCGCATCGCCGCGCTCCGCCGCGCCAGCGCTTCGCGCCGCGCAGCCTCCGCCGCGGCCTGCTGCCGCGCAAGTGCATCAGCCGCATCCTCCTCTGCAATCTCGTCAGCGTCGCCCCCCTCCTCGCCCCCTGTTACCCCCCCAGCCAACGCAAACTGATTATGAGGCTGCGGCAGCCCCTTCAGGCCACTCTGCAGCCCCTCCCGCACGGCCGCAAGCCGTGCCCGTTCCGCCTTGCGGCTTGTCAGCGGCGTCACACCGCCCGGCGTGTTGATCCCCAGCGCATCCCGCACTGGAGTCGCCCCCGGCGTGCCTGCAACACCTCCCGGCGTGCCTGCAACACCTCCCGGCGTAGCAGCCGCGCCACCCTTACCCGGAGTCGCTCCGACCGCCCCCCCACGTGCGGCTGCCGCGGCTGCAGCCAGCGGGTTAGGCGTTGACGCTACATCAGCCCCAGTCGGGGCCTCGTAGTCTGTGTCGGTCATCGACACTGACGCCCCTTGGCCACCCAGGAGGGGGTTTGACAGTTGGGCTGCTGCTGCTGCCGCCCGCGCCTCGATCGCAACGCGCCCTTCAGACACCATCGGAGTCCGCACAGACCCAATCGCGGGCGTCGCGCCATAGTCTGAGGCCATGACTGCAGTTGCCGGAGTCGCGAGCTCGGCGTCCGCTGCAGAACCACGCTTCATGCCTTGCACAACGGACATGTACTCTGCGTCATTGAGGGCCGGCTGCGGCAGCATCATCTTGAAGCGCCGTGATGGCCCTGC
Source organism: Ulva armoricana (assembly GCA_032360965.1). Taxonomy (NCBI): domain Eukaryota; kingdom Viridiplantae; phylum Chlorophyta; class Ulvophyceae; order Ulvales; family Ulvaceae; genus Ulva; species Ulva armoricana. Next base: position 3,112,850 of record JAUMHO010000007.1, read on the forward strand.
TGCTGCGGCTGCCGCCGCCTCGCGCTCGGCCAGAACGGCAGGCAGGTCCGTCTCGAGGCGATTCTGGTGGCGTTTGACGTCCTGCTTGACAAGCTGAGACTCAACATCCCTTCGCCGCTTTCCCTCCATCTCCTCTATCGTCATGGGCCGGAACTCGCCGGCCATTTCTCTAGCTGCAGCTGCCTCCTCAGCCGTGTCGTATGGGCCCTGTGGGACGCCAAGCTCGAACGGGACCTCTTTGTTGTAGTCCAGGCCCCTGTACCGCTTGGCCTTCTTGTTGATCTCTAGGCCAGCTGCCTTCAGCTCTCGCTTCTTTTGCAGAGTGGCAAGGCGACGTGCCTCTTCAAGCTGTGCCTCTCGGGCCTTCCTCTTTGCCTTCTTACCCCGAGTGTTAGCCAGGCGCGCCCGTGCCTCCGCCAGCATCTCCTTCTCATCTTCATCCATGTCAACTGGATCAGGACGGGCTGGACGGCTTTCTGGGTTGGGGTCGATGTCTCCTGCCCGCAGCCTGCGAGGATCATCACTGGGGTCGAGCTCTCCATCTTTGTGCATGACCTGGTCCCTGCAGTACACATCGCAATTTCACCACGCAATTCACATCATGTTGGAAAACGTTCGACAGTCTTGTTCACAGTGACGCCGGATGCCGGAGACGACGCACAGGAGACGCTCGTAACGCTCCAAGCACTGCTGGGCTGTACGCCCAACAAGCGGGGCAATTGTCCGCCACTGAGTTGGCATGACCTTTGCCAGGTGAAGAAGTTTTTCGTCCTCTTCTCGAGTCCATTCTGTCTTTTTTATGCTTGGATCCAGCCACTCGTACCATCTCGCCTTGCACTGTTTTGCGGACTTCCTGTTCAGAAGAGATGATATACGCGCCCATTGATTCAGCCCATACTTCATGACAGCTGCCTTGAGGATCTCATCCTGCAATAGCCGCGAAGCAGTTGCGTCGGGTTCAGGTAACAGAGCGATCGTCACAAAACTTGCCGTCTCGCGGCGCAATTCGCGCCGAGTCTACCGCACCTCTGCATTACGCCACACACCACCCTTGACAGTGACCTTCATGATGTGGAGCTGCCACCCGGCCCTGAACAGCACGTATCGCCCGTCGCGGCAGTGCTAGTCCCGTGCAGACGACCGACTGGATATCGCACGATGACGACCTTCAGATAGAATTTGACAGATGGAGGCGTAGCAAACCTTTGTAGCGACAAGGCCGGGTTGTGAGTGTGCTTGCACTTTGGGCACCTAATTGACCATGCATGGGCCACCTGTACAACAGCTCGAGCCCGCAGCATCGGCGCCACCTGTACGCCCTACCCAGGCAAGGCTGCGCACCGCGATCAGAGTGATGCTACACCTTCATTTGGACCCGCCAAAACGTGTGCTGGCGCGACAACAGATATGCTACGAGCCTGTTGTTGCCTAGTCAGAGGTATAGTTCAAGCACTGTAGATCCGTCCTGGTGCTCACGACTTGGTTGTTCGCATGTTCAACACATGCACAACATCAGTAACGAGCCAAGTTATATTTGTCACTAGCAGCTGTTCTTTGTCCTCGTGGTCATTGGAAGCATGGCAACAAGTGTCGGGGTCGAACAGTGCCGTTCATGTTGACATATTGGAAACCTACTCTCGAGACTGGCACAATTTCCCAGGATCCAGCTGGCCGTCCCAGGACGGAACCGCATTGCCTGATGCAGCACAGCAGGCAGACACTCATGTCTCTGCATTCTTTGAAAGATGTACAAACTGATGTGCAGCAGATCAGAGCCATAACCTTGGTCAGCTGCAAACCGGTCACTCGGCTGCAGAACGACGGCAACAGCCAGCAGGCAAGCATACACCACAAGCCTACAGCGACCTCCATCTCCTGCATTGCATGCTGGAGCCTCTGGCCCATTTCTCACTGTAGCCACACACAGTCATGCGGGTGTCGCGCGCAAGCCGCATCGCACCACCGCATTTGCGTCGAGCAAGAATCACTGTGCCACGGCCTCCGAGCGGCAGCGCTGCAGGAACACTGAAAACGGGACGAACAACCCCCACAGCCACACTCGTCCACTGCGAGCAATCCCACGCCGCCGCACCGGCCCCAGCACCGCACCCACACAGAGCCACAGCAGGCTCAACCTCACACACTGCCACACACTGCCGCCTGCAGTCCTCGCACTCGGCGCCGCGGCCACCTCAGCAGATCGCCACGACTCAGCAGCCTTCACGGTATGACCTCCCCCTGCACGACGGCTCGCCGCCAGCTTCCCACCACCCCCCCCCCCCCCTAAAAAAACAGGCCTGCCTACAGCTCACTGCCCAGACCCACTCGCGTCTGGGGACATGCATGCCGCAGCGATCACGCACCGGAGCCCCAGTGGTACGGCCGCGCGCGCGCAAACTCACACAACGCCGGCGGCCGCCTCTCTATCACTCCCGCAGCTCATCCGAGCGCTGTATAAATATTAATAGTCGCCGCAAGTGCACACTGGATGCAGGCTTCCGTGAGGGAGTACACCCCACAGAACTGACGGGGGGACATAGAACCCATACACATGTACGCGTAATGCAGCGCTCAAGCGAGCCGCGCTCAAGGGGCGTGGAACAGGCCGGGGCGCGGTCGGAAGCCACGGCACAGAAAGGGCGGGGTGTGCAGACGTGCGCCGCCGGGGGGGGGGGGGGTGGGGGGGCGCTCCCTGCGGCAGGTGGAGGCGTCACGCGAGGGCGGGGGAGTCGATGCGGCCCGGCACACCCATCGCCAGGCGGTTGGAGGCGACCTCGTAGAGCGAGCCGCAGCGCGGTAGCTGCGACGGCGACTGCTCGCCGACGATCAGGAACTTCACGACGGCCGCCTCCTCAAAGAGGCCGTCCGGGAGCACCCGTGGACACTGCGACACGACGACGCGGTCGCCGTCCTTCGCGAGGCCTTTGCCCCTCGCCTGCACGCACGCAGCAAGCCTCGAGAGCACGCACACACACGGCCGGCGCGTGCACAGTGAGCCTGCGGTGTGGCAGCCACAGCTGTGGTCAGCCAGCTGCCAGCGGTGGCCATGCGCAGCGCACAAGCATGCACACACGCGCAAGCTGCTGCGGCTGCAGCCGATGCAGATGCGGCACAGGGACGGCGGCGTTGCCGCTTGCGCCGTCATCCACAGCACCGGAGGGCGCCTGAAACTCGTACAGCGGGGTGTATCTCAGTGTCAGATCGCACGGGCTCGGCGCGTGACGTCTATCAGCTTACACAAGGACCTGCCGTGCGAAGGATGAGCCCCGCAAGATCAAACACCCAGCGTACACCACTGCAGCGCCGGCTGCAGACCGTTCCCGCCAATGATCTCGCAGGTCAAGCCCGTCAGACAGACTCGCCTGGAAATAGCAGGGGGGGGGGGGGGGGGCAGGGGGGAGCGTACGACGTCTAACGCCCACGTGGTGAGAGAGCCGTCGACGGCCATCTGGCCCTCGCAGTCCGGCTCTGAGAGGACCGGGATGACGCCGCGCAGCAGCGCGCACTGCCGCAGGATGACGCGCGCGTCCGGCGCACCCGGGGCGCCCTTCGCCACCACCTGCACTCATGCATGCTCGTGGTGAGCCGCCGCAGAGACGGCATGACTTCCAGACCGCCGCAGTGGACAAGGGTATCAGGGGTGGGCTGTTTCCGTGTGCGCCGGGCACGGCAGCCACGTGTGTGCAGGTATGCTCATGCATGTGCGGAGCCCAGGGTGACTGTGCGGGTGGGGGGTGCTCCCGGAGATGAGCGGGGTCTGGGAGAGGGGCGCACGGTGAGGATGGGGGCGGAGGCGCGGTACTTGGCAAGCAGGCCGGGGGTGCGGCCGGTCCTGGTGAAGGCGAGAATGAGGGGCGCGCCGAGCTTGGTGGTGGCGCGCACCGCGGACGAAGCCAGCGCCTCCGTCTGCACCCATGCCACTTTCATCAGCGGCCAACGACACGCGCTGCAGAACGATGCAACGGACCACCCGCCGCCTGGCTGCAGCGCTCGGGCACAGCGCAGGCCTCGCATCACGTGCTGTGCTCTGCACGCTGCCTCGGCCGTGCACGCACGCCGTACGCATGTAGCCAGGGGAGGTGCTCAGGGCAACGCCTGGACGGGGCTGGCCGATGCACACGCTGTTTGTGGAACACGGGTGCCTCGGCGCCTGCCGCAACTGGCGGCGGCGGCGGCGTCGTACAGCAGAGGACAGCAGCCGGTGGGCGCGCATGGCAGGCACCGAGGGGCTGCCAGGGTAGCCTGGCCTGGAACCTCGTTCCCCCGGCGTGGTGCGTGGGGGCAACATGTCACACGTCGGCATACGCCCAACACGCGATGGTCTCAGCACAGTAGGTGTGTGGCTTCAGGTGCCCGCCATGCGTGGTGCACATGCATGATACAGCGGAAGGGGAGGGGACCTTGGAGAGGTTGGCCTCGCGGAAGCCGCCGTACTCGTCCATGAGGCGGTTGTAGAAGGCCGACGCGTCGTACACGAGCTCGGCCTGCCGGCAGATGGCGATGACGGTGCGCGCCGCCTGCACAGGGTTCTGGCCGCGGAAGGTCTCGGCGCCGAGGATGATGCCGTCGGCGCCGTCGAGGACGAGGTTGGCCACGTCCGTCGCCTCGGCGCGTGTTGGCCGCGGCGCATGAACCATCGAGTCCACAACGCGCGTCACCACCGCGAGCTGCAGGCGGGGACACCGTGAGCCGCGAGGCAGAGCCCGGCCGAGGGCTGTGTGGGTTTCTAGAGATCGCGATGCTTGCCTGCCGCGGCCGCATGCATGCTCACGGCATGTCGCCACGGCTGACATGTACGGGGGGCGGGGGGCACGGGGGCAAAAGCTGTTGACATGCATGGGTTACATGCATGGAAGGGTTGCAGTCAGGTGCAGCTGCATTGGTGCATGATGCACATGCGTGTGGGGCAGGACACGGTCGGGGGGAGGGCGGGCATGCCTTGCCGGCGAGGTTGGCGGTGCGGAGGCAGGCCTTTTGGGCGTAGAAGACCTTTTCGGCGGGCAGCTCGAGGCCGAGAGTGCCGCGGCCGAGGACGACGCCGTCGGCGGCGGCGATGATGGCTGGCGACTGCACGATCGCCTGCGGCGTGCAGATCTTCGCCATCACCTTGACATGCGCCAGCCCCGCCCTGCATCAGCTCTACCGTCACATGCATGACCCCATCGCCTGCTGTGCCGCTGGTGCCAGGATTCAGGCGCCGGAGTGGCGCTGGCTTCCATGCATGCAATGGAACGAGGCCGCTGCAGCCGGTGGCGGCAAACACAGGCACCCACGCCACGCACACCGCCGCCTCGCCTGCGCCGCCACGCACTCCGGGCCAGAGTGTCAGCGCCCCCGACAGCGCATCTGCATCCCATTCGCGCCCGCCACATAGCTCGTGCGGCCCTGACTACGTGCAGAGCGATTCACGCTCGCCGAATGTCAAGAATTACGCGGCGTGAAATTCTGCAAATTCTGCAGCACGGCGTGAACTTCCGCGGCATGTGACCATACGACAGCACACTTCGACTTGGGACTATCTCGCGCACACCGGTGCGCATGCCCGTCATGCATGCCCCAGAGAACCTGGGGTATCACACCATAGCCGCGCCACCGTGCACCCTGAACAAAGCACACGGCGGCAGCGGCACATTGCCGCCGCAGGCAGGTAGCAACGGGTGGCGGGTGAGCAAGGGCGGCGCACCCCTCGAGGAAGGTGCGGACGGTCTCCACGTCTTCGGCGCTGCGGCAGTACGACACGTTGATGAACTGCACCTCCGCCGCCGGCAGCGCCGAGATCTTCTGCTTGTCGGTGTCCGAGAGGATCGGCATGTGGGTGTGCACGCCTCCGCCGTGGACGGTGAGCTTCATGCCGGGGGGCAGAGCGCACGAGAGGCGCGCGCGGCACTCCACGCGGTCCTCCGACACCGCCGCGACCTCCAGCGATAGCGTCGTCAGGTCGGCGCCGGCGGTGAGGTAGCTGCTGACGTGCAGCACGCTGCCGACCGCGATGTCGAGGGCGGTGAAAGGCAGGCTGCAGTCGACGGGGACGGTCGCCGGGTCGAGGCCGGCGGCGGCGGTGCGGTCGAGCGCGACGGAGGAGCCTGCAGTGAACGCGACGCCGGGGGCGTCGTCGGCGGCGTTGGCCGGGGCGCGCACGCGGATCTCGGGGCCGGTCGTGTCGAGGATGACGGCAGCGTGGATGCCGGTGGCGGCCTCCGCGGCGCGCAGGTGGCCCAGGGCGGTCTTTGTCCAGGCGACGTCGGCCCACGCGAGGTCAACGCGGAAGCCCTGCTCAGCGGCGCCGTGTCAGCGGGCGGCAGCGGGCAGCGGAGGGAGCGCGGGTGCGGGGGCTGTGGGCTGTGTGCCCGCGTGGGTTTTCGGCGTCTCTGCCGCAGCATGTGGCTGGCAGTGAGCAAGGTCCACAGTGGTGCAACAGCAGGACTGTCGGCAGTGCATCGGTGGGGGCGGGTGCGAGGTCCATGCGGGGTCGGGCGCAACGGCTGAATAGCTTGTTTCGCTGTACTACCTCTGGTGGAAGGCTGCGTCCGTGCTGCTGCGCGGTGCTTGCATGCGAATAAGGGGTGTGGAGGTGACAGGAGGTATCACACAGGCAGGGCAGTATAGAGTGAGCGATGGTGGTTGCGGGCTTGCCGCGAGGGAAGCAATGCTGTGTGGCAAGGGAGATGGAGGCGCACCCGGACGCCATTCTCCAGGAGCCCCTTGATAACCTCAGGACTCTCAGAGGCTGGCCCGAGGGTGCAGATGACCTTGGTCAGAGGCGTCCTCACGTTGTCCTCCTCTGGCTGCATGCAGTGACCGAGGCACTCAGAGAGGGCAGAATTCAGATGGGGAACACATGCAAGGCCGCGTTCGAGCGCAGGGATTGTTCGCTGTGGCGCGCCGGACCAGAACCGTCCTTCAATGCGAGTCGGAAGTATGATTATGGGAAGTGGCCGTCATTTCTCTGTGTGGCACGTCGCGCATGCTGTGGTGCAACGCGGGGGGGGCAATTCAGACGCCAATGCGTGCCGCGGCTAGCGCTTGCTTTGCCCACGTAAACTTATACAGCGACGTTACGCTGACTAGCAGTTGTGGTTCACGATGCATTCAGCAAGGCTGTTACGGCCTTGCATGTCTCCCAGAGCAAGTAGACTGTAGGGGAGTCGGCGCTGCAGCCCTACGCGACAGGTCCGGAGTAGACGGTATGCACGGAAATGCTCAAATTCGACATCGATGCAGCTAAACAGTGCAATTATATGTGTAATGTGCAATCACATCGTCACGGCGTGACACTGGGTGCTGGGTACAGCCTGGCGATGTAGCACGAAATGTGTGTGCACGGAGTTCAGCCTCACCGCAGCCTTCAAAGGACCAAATTTATGCGCAGCACAATTTAGAAGCCACGTTCATGGGATTGCGCGTCGCTTTGACGCCGGTGGTAGTCCAACGACCACATTTTGTTGTCCTGATCGAGTTCTCCGATGATTTGCCGGAAACAGAAGTACACGCACAGACACAGTAACTAGCCCTGCTCCGCAAAACTAGAAGTGCGAGGTGCCTGGAATAAAATCCCATGTAGCACACACCCTTGGGCAGAAATAGATTTCAATCCTGGTTGAATGGACCAACGCATTATCGCTACAATCAACCATCCGACGATATGATCACGCCACTTCACCTTATACACACAATCCAGATGCTGAGGTAAGCTGCGTGTACGATTCAGTTGGTTGGTGTCGCCCTGGCTCTCCGATGCGTCCATGGCAGTACAGAACATCAGTGCGGCGCACAAAGGCTCGGGCGCACCTCTAGCAGAGCTTGACATGTACTCTTGATTGGAAGCATGATATCGAAGTCCTTGCGCTGACGAGGAGATGGTTCAAGGTTAATGGCGCACAACACACACTTGACTCGGCGGACAACAGCCTTGGCCCAAGTGCAATTAGATACCCGCGTGCAGGCGAAAAGTGAGCCTGTTCTGCTCTACGCCAACCCTTCAATGCTGCGCTAACGCATCGGTGCGAATTCTCCTCGGCAAATGTTGACCCGAAGGGCACGTGCGTCCTCAAACAGCATGCATCGGGCTGCTGAGTCAGACGTCATGCCGTGCCCATTCTGCGCAGTGTCGGCCAGCTCTTCATGCACGGGCTTCCAGACACGTAGCTAAAGATCACGATAGGTTTCGTTGACTGCGAGACGAACAGCAGTCACCTGTTGTCCCATCTGGTTCCAAACGTCTCCTATGGCCACGGAATTGATCTAGAGCGCGGCCGCGGGTGCACTGTGGGAGAATCAGCGCCAGCATGCAGAGAGCCGCTGCTATGTGTGCCACAAACAGCGCATGATAGAAGAGTAGAATTTGCAAATCCTCGCCACTCTTCCATACCCATGGTGACCACATGCCTGTTGCAAGCACACGGCCAGCAGACGTGTGCCTCTTGCGCTCTCAGGATAATGTCGCGAGACATTCTATCCAGAGGCTGCGTGCGTTCCTGCCAGGCTTCTGCCTGTGTGCAAACAAGCGAATTGCAGAGGATGCAGGCCGTCATGCAGCAGGAGACTTCAACAGGAGACTGTAACAATGATGCTGCAATCATGTGCGTCACTGCACGGGGTGAAGCTGTCAGAGGTGCAGCCATCTGAGCAACACGCTTCACATATGACGTACCACCTCCAGGAACGTACGCTGCCATCGATAGCCTCCCATATACAGTCTCTGGAGATTGCAGTGTACGAAGCATCCGCCCATATACCAATGATAAGCTAGGACGCCCGTTCAATGGCGGCGTCCGCGACTGGGTCCATGCAGGTGCAGCGCCTGTATTAAAACAAAAAAAAACAACAACAAAAGACAACTCGGGTATCACGCCAAACCCAAGCGGGCATCGGCCACACTAGTAGGGGCGGGGAGGATGGATGCGACAACCACATCCAACAAGTCAGAACAGGGCGGGGGAAATACATCGGCAGGAACGGGGGGCGGGAGATATGTGAGCCATGAACGGAGAGAGGACCAATCCGGTAGGCGGATGCCACACGCACCACCAGG
>JAUMHO010000007.1:3121980-3143458 GCA_032360965.1 Ulva armoricana
GTCTGTAGTTGCCGCATTCCGCTAAATCTCCGCCCTTTGGAAGGTGGACGATTAGTCCCTGCCGCCAACAAGAGGGGGGGGATACATTCAGTGTCGTAGACCGCATCAAAGAGACATTGCAGTAGCTGAATTCCCCCGGTCCCGGAGTATTTGAGAATCTCGGCTGGCATGCCGTCGAGGCCTGACGCTTTATGGTTCTTAAGTACACCTCTTACAAGAGTCAGCCGAATGATGCTGCTTTCGTGTGCATCGCTGCCCGAGGTGCCAATTTGTCAGAGGTGAAGCCAGCTGACCAACACGCTGCAACATACATCGTACCAGTTGCATGAACCCTGCCATCGGGGGGCCTTGATATCAGCTGTGCTGCGGGCCGTCGTCATCTTCAGCGCTGCGCATCGTATCCACAATCACCACTTGTTCAGCGCTCTGTTCTGTGACCACGATTACCGCTGTGATATTGCCATGCTTGTACGCTCGCCAGCCTTTGGTGGAATAGCATGCGAGTAAGCGGTTACGCGCTTATCTTGGAACTTGCATCCACCTTAGATGCGTTCCAAATGCATGGAGGCTACAAAGCCCTCATCTGCACAGTTTCCTAGCTCGCAATGCTGGGTGTAAAGGCCACACCAACTGATCACACGTACATGATCCGCTGTGCACCAGCATACGCAAGCCCGTGCAACAGGCCGCTGAGTCGTGACCAGTCGGTTGTGCTCGCACGCTCATTCTGCCCCTCTTTCCGACACGTACCAACTCGTACCTACACAACCTACAGTGTTGCCTACTTCTGGCACGTCAAAATCCTTCCAAGCAGGTGCATGCCAGCTGGGTTCATGGCGCTGCTACAGCCAAGGCACCACCAGCGACTCTGTCAAACGCTGAATCAAATACACTGTCTACTGCACTGCGATTGCCAAGGCGGCAACCGTAATAAATAGCCATGAGCCCATGGCAGCTGAACTGGCGGATCCAATGGTGTTTCCGTCGCCCTGCGTGGGAGAGGGGGGACCACCCTCTGCCATTCCCTGTGCCAAAGCCACGGCCGAAGCTGTTGCCTGGTCATCCAGTCTTGTGAGTGAGGCGTCTGCGCTCTCTCGAATGTCTTGTGGTACTACCACGTTTAAGCACTCAGACTGCACATTTAACGAAAAATCAACTTCGGATCCGCTGTGCACTCGGCATGCTTCACAAGCAATACAGACACGTACAAGCTGCCTACCGGTGTACTGTCATGCAGCGCCGCATCTGTAATGCCAACCGGTCAACACAGGGTGATGTGGCTGAAACAATGGTTCTCTACCTGCAGGGTCAAGGTGCAAAACTACAGCAACTGCTACAGGCCCTCAACGGCATGTGGGCGGTGGCGCTCCATCCCAGCAAGAAGGAGCAGTAAATGGGATGCTACAATCACTGTAGCGTGGGCAGGCGACATACCTCTACTGTACCAACACATGCTGCGTGGATGGAGCTCCACCCCGCCACTGTGGCTGTGATGTCAGCAGAGTCTAGGCCAAGCAGCGGCGCTGCTGAACGCAGGCAGCCATCGTTCAGGAGCAGTGAATCGTCCCCAAGGCAGCAACCATTCGGCACTGTAGCAACAGGAGAACTGCAATCACCTAATTCCGCCAGCCGAAAGGTCAGCCTGCAATGCAGAAAACCAGTTGACCTGGGACTTGCCCAAGTTTCGCATGCACAGCCCGATCGCCAGAGAGTGACAGCACCAACCACTGCCATGTCAGAAACGATTTCACCAGTTAGATTTTGATGAACACCATGGCCTTCCATGCAGATGTCACACCCACCAAAGGTGTCACTATCCAGACAGTCTTGAATGGTTACGGAAAGGAAGCGCACAACGCCTTTTGCCAAATGATATCATCTGATGGCTTACACATGTAGGGCAAGTCTAGGTCTGTCATCTCTATCATGCCTGCACTCAGGCCGGTGATCATCGACATTTCGTCTGCAGAGAATTTCTCACTCTTGCAGTGCTCATCATTCCAGCGCTTGTAATATTTAGGCGCCGTTAGAAGGCGTTCCATGAGTCGGTATGCTGCAACTTGTGAAGGGTGTTCAACACCTGCACAGGGATCTGCTGAGGGACAAGCCTCCATGGCTTCAATGTGACCTGCTGAAAGGAATCAGATGTGAAACATGACGAGGCATCAGGACTGGTGCAATGGAACCTTTGCCAACTGGCAGTGTAACCATATGTCAGCTCAAGGCAAACACATCTTAGACACCACGAAGCGTTGCAGAGAGGTCGCACTGCCTATCACCATCGCCGCCAGGGACCCAAGCTCGACCATGGAAGGAGCAGCACTGTCAATCTCGGCATGGGTTGGACATCGCTGCATATTGACAGGTGTAGTCATGAGTGGACAAGGCTCAGACCTATAAAAAATACCAATAAAATACACAGCGGAATGCATAGGGCAATCCGCCATCCATGGCCGCAAGATACGAGCATAGTGCTCCAGTGTGGGTTATCGTGTCTGCCACGCAAGCTAAGAAAAGCTGCCAATCTATCAGCAGGTATCACAGAAATATCCGCTCAGAGTCGCAAAGTGTGGCAGATGCTGGAACATAGTTGGTGCGCATGATTATTGGTCGAAGACTGCACTAATGTACGGACCGCATTGCCACGCCGGGACTGGTCTAGGTAACAGCCCCATTATGCAAACCCTGCAGTCGTGGCACATTTGCCTTGCACGCAGATTCAAAGGCTTTACCATGTCTACGCTGCCTAGTTCAAGTGGGCCCCGGACGCCACCGGACTTCAAGAACGAAGATATGTCGGGCATTGTTTCCTTGGCTTGCAGGAAAAGCCCATCTGGGCCGACGTCCTGCAATCCGATCAACTCTGCAGTTTAAGTTCCTGTCTTGAGACTGGCCGCGTGCACCTTACATTCGATACCAAATTCCTAGACCCAATTTCGATATCGATATCGGACCAGACGCATCCGAGATGCAGCAGGCAGTCCGAGGCCTGTTAGCACCTGAAGTCTTGCCGAGCTATACTGACCACTGCTGCTATTGACAAATGCGGCCAAGGAGGCGCACATCAAAGATGTGTGTGTCATAGCGGTAATGCTGTCACTGATGGTGTTCATACCAAAGACATTTGCGACGCATTGAAAACTGCAGCCGGGTTCGAAACAGTTTTGGATGGCTGCACACGCCTGCAAAACACATCTTCAATGTCTCACCAGGCGAAGCAACGAGTGAGCGCCTTGATTTCGATAGCATCGGACCGTTCCATCACTGGTGTTGAAATCGAATGCGTTGAATTCTGTGCACACACCAAACTCGAAATCAGATTTAGCAGCCAGGATCCAGCTTAACCCGAGAGCTACCAGAAGGAGGACGTTGGACATGATGCCACGGTAATCGATTGTCGGACGGCAGACAGCTGCAGATGCACTGGGTTCGATGTTGAGCGATGGTGTGTACAAACAGTTCTACTGCCGCAGCAGCAGACTGTCCGTATATCAACGAACCAGGGAGTGGAAATGCCTGCTGTCCAGCGTACAGGCGTGTTCGTCCTGGTGTTCCGACCGGAGGTACGTACAAGAATATACCAACGAGAATACTGTGCACGCGCAGGTGCATCGGGCGTGGCTCTGGCGCAGAGGTTTTTACAACTTTGGCCTGACACAGACGAATCCGCAGGTCAAAATTATGCCGAAAGATTTATACATCGCTGTTACGTGCGCTGTCCAATATGGGGCGCGAGCGGGAATGCCAGCGATACGATGTGTAGCGTATGGGTCACGCCGACTGGCCTTAGCCGCTTCGGCGGTCATGCAGGTGGCCTTGCATCGCTGCGAAATTAAAATATCACAGCAATCTACCGCCAGCAATACTTAATGTATGGCGTACTGCAAATTTAGCGCCAGCCATGCCACTCAAAGTCCAAGCCCGGCCTTGCGAACCAGGGGTGGACCTGCCGTAGCCTTGCATACCACTGCCATCATTAAATAAGCTGCGTATGATAGAAGCAAGGCTAACCGTGCAACGCCTGTGCGCGTTGTGCCAAATGCCTGAAAATTCAGACCAGCGCCACGAGTACATCTGCGAGTGCCACCAAAAACATGCACGTTGTTTGCGGACGCCTGGGTAAATGTGCTAGACAGCTTCCCAATATCCTGAAATGCAGCGTACCGGGCGCATGGCTGATGGCCGCGAGGCGGATTGGTATGGCGTAATACTCGGTGGTAAATTCTTACAACGAAGAGCGGCACGGTCACAGGTTCATCACACAACAGCGTACAGATCTCAAATCAGACCGGCGGTCAATTCTACAGTATTCCATGTAATCAGAATTAGCACACTAGCCTGACGAAATCTGTCACCCGTTTGGACATGCATACCCAAGTGTATCAGCTTCAACCATGGAGTGAGCATGGAGGGAGCACACGTTGCCATTTCAGTGCACAGAGAGCACACGTTTCGCAGGAACTGGATGTACAGGTGATGATGGCGTGTATACCACAACATGCTGTGACCACGTTTGGCAATGACACCATAGATGAGCTGGATGTTTGAAATAGGCGAGTCATAGTTTCTTGAATGGTGTAGTCAGACAGTCTCCGTGAGCCAGGCTACGGCAAACACAGAAGTCAGCATTCAAGCATGGCTGACGCACTGCCACGGCAACCAGACACTGATTCCAAGTACTAACAGGGTGCCAAGCTTCACGGTGCATAGGTCTGCACAGTCTGGAACCAAGTTGCACATGCACCGCTGTGTACGTTGCTTCACGACCGGCCACATGGCCCCTCACAACGGACACGGCGCCGGCACAGACAGGCGCGCAAGAGGTCCACCCCACCCGCCTACCGCCTCCCCTTCCTGCCTTTGTCGCGGCCAGTCGTCTTGGCCTTGGCAGCCCCCTTCATCTTGTCCGCGATCATGCGCCGGTCCAGCGGCGGCCCCTTGCGCGACTTGGTTGCGCGCGCGCTACGGCTCAGCTTCTTGTCCGACTTCCCCGCCGCAGCTGCGCGGCGGTCACGGCCGGCGGCCTTCGCCTTGGAGTACAGCTTCCCAATCTCCCGTGCCTTGGCCTGCACGGACATGTCCTCCACGTCCACGATCGCCTCCGCCTTGCCACGTGCTACCTCCAGCTTCTGCGACACCCGCCGCTTCTTCCGCGCCTTCGCCTCCGCAACCTGCACTCCAGCCGCGACTCAGCGGCCATGTCGACCCCACAGCAGCCCGAACACCTACATAGCGCCTGCCACAGACCCTTGGAGGGCTCCCCCTTGCTTGCACAGCGCTCACTCGTTTCAACACCTGACCCTCGCTGTGCGGCGCTGCCATGCATGCAGCAGCGCCCCCCCTCCCACCGCAAGGCCGCATGATCGCAAACTGCCAGCCAGCAGGCTGTTTGGAGAATTTCTGCACCAGACACAGTTACAGTGGTGTGCAGCACCCACATGTCCACTCCAGTACCACCAGTCATAGTGGGGACGTCTCACGGCCACACACGCATGGCGACAGGCACACGCGCATGATCACATGCATGCCCCCCAACACTCCGGGGCGTGGCGTGCCTTTTTCAGGGGCCGCGCGTCGATGGCGCGTAGCGCCTCTCGCTCCGCGGCCACCTCGTCCCGCGCCACCAGCGGCGCCGGCTTCATGTGGCGGCCCTCGTCCTCCTGTAGCCACTTGGGCGCCACGCCCGCATCATCAAACGTGTACCGGTTGTACGCCGCGTCCAGCAGCGACAGCTGGTCCTTGCGGCCCCTGAGCCACCGGCGAGCGAGCGCCCGCACCTCTGCCTGCGCGCGCTCCTCCAGCCCCGCAAACTCGTCGTCCGTGTCCGAGGACTCGTTGCCGTCTGTGTCGCGGCCCTGCACGCATGAGATGTGCACTGGCACGTCTCACAGCTGCTTGCCGGCACGGTCAACAGCAGACATAGCACACAGCGTATCCCCGTCAGCATGGCGCCAGGTACGCGCTCCGCACCTGAGGCACAACCTCAAGGCCGGACGCCTCCGCTTCAGCGCGGCTCTGGTGTGCATGCAGCCGTGCGGACGCGCCCTTCAGCCGCGTGATCGCCGCCCCCTCCTCGTCCCCAGAGTCCCCGGCCGCCTCGTCTCTGTCGCTGTCGCTGCCGCCGGTGGCGGCAACTGCCGGGACGGCATCCGCCGGCACGGCAGCGCCACTCTGCCGCTCCGGCGCCGGCGCCGCAGCGCTGACGGGATGGGGACCTGCGCGGGTGGGGTGCCGCTGCGCCGCTGGGGCCGCCCGCCGCGAGGCCGCGGCCTGAGCGGGCACCCCACCCGCGCCGCTGCCTGCCGCTGCCGCGGACGCGAGGACGCCGACGCCCACATGCGGCTCGGCGGAATCATCCGAGACACCTACACCACCTCAGCACATGTGCACACTGCAGTCCCTGCCAATCCCGGCCAGGTGGAGCTGCACCCTCAATGCGGAGTGCGAGCGCCGGTCGAGCCGGGAGCGCAGGCAGCCACTTGAGAGCTCCTTCCAGGGGCCCCAACAGTGGGACGTCAGCAGGAGCAAGCAGAACACGGCGGGGCATCGATCAGGGAGGGCCCAGCGCACCGCCTTGGTCGCTGTCCGAGGTGGCATCGGGTCGAGGTCTCTTCGCGGCCGCCCCTGCAGCGCCGCGCGCCACCGGCGCGCGCTCCTCTTCATCGTCCGTCAGCAAGTCGTTATCCTGCACGCCACACACGCCTGCCTCGCATGCGGCGCCCCCTGAACCGGGTCCCCAATACACACAACGCAAACGGACTGACCATGCGCCCTGCTCTGCACCGGTGACTCGTAACCCCAACCGCTGCACGGACAGGCGGCGCGCGCGGATGCTGCCGTGCGGGAGCAGGGGCGCTGTCCGCGAGAGGTGGGCCGCACCTGGAAGACGTCCTGCGCGAACCACTGCTGCGCGATCGCCGCGGGCGTCTTGCGGCGGCCAGCCTGGGCGCCGTCAAACGACACGAGCAGCCCGCCGCCGGCCACATCATCGTCGTCAGAGTCGCTCTCGCCCTGCCGCGACGGCAGCTCCCCGACTTCTGTCGCCACCGCCTCGCCCTCCCCTGCACTTGCAATCGGTTGCTGGGAGCGCACTGGTCGCTGCTAGCGTACTACTGTCATGCATCTGCGCGCTGGGAGTGGCCGGCGGCGTCCTTGGTGAGCGCTGCGTGCTGGCCTACAACAGGCGTCTACCGCCCGCCACCGCAGATGCGATGCACGCAAGTCACGTTCGTTGTTGTTGTGGTCGGCCTGGCTACTGGTTACAGTTGTTGTGGCCGGGCTGGCTACTGTGGACGGCGTTTGATGAATCAAGCGCAACTCCCGAGTCAAAGATCCCGCAGGATTCCGCGTCACCTCTCAGACAGCCACATAATGCGCAGACAGGCTGGTCCAGGCGCTCCTTCGTTGAACTTTAGCAGGCGGCAAAAGCGAGGTGTGGGCACCGCCGCTCGCAGCCTGCTGATGCGGAAGTCGGCGCGACAACCAGCACTGACGAGAGAGAGAGGTGCAGTTGTGGAGAGCGGCAGTACGCTGCAGCGAGTAGGAGACTGCTCTCGGCGTCGCAATCATGAGGCAAGAGTGCAGTTCTGACAGTGGCTGGGGTGTGCAGGGTACCGCAAGCGACATCAGTGTCACCGGCACGTCAAACAGAACACCCGCCGAATATGAACCGCTGCCGCGGCGTCACACCTGCGACACGTGTCAAACAAGTCGTGTGACCTGCGGCCGGTGCGGGCTGTCGACCGCGGCATTGCAGGACCCGTTCGGATCCGCGTCACGACAGCGACGCCCGTTTCCACGCCGTAGGACAGCCACGCCGGGGACCGCCGCGCGGATGCGCAGCGCGTCACTGCGTTGCCGGACGCGCGTGCGAGCGCGTGCGAGGGTGCCGGTAGAACCGCACCGTCCATACCAGCCTCGGCGAGGCGGGACCGCTTCTGCTTCTCGGCCTTGATCGCGTCGCGCGCGTGTCGGCGCTGCAGGTACGACTCATACTGCCGGTCCAGGTACGTCTCCACCATGGCCTCGTAGCGGGCATCGGCCTTCTCGCCGTCGTCGTCACTCGAACTGTCGTCGACGCTCGCAAGCTCGTCGCCCGAGTCCGGCGCGTCCAGCGTGTCCTTCAGCTCGTCCACGTCCAGCACGGCACGCTCGCCTGCACACCCCGGCGGACATCTCCGGCTGTGATCGGCGGACGTGTCTGGCTGTGGTCAGGGTGGTCGCGTGCTGCGCGGCAGGCGTGCTGCGCACGCGGTCGCAACACCGCGCCAGCCTGAGCTTGGGCCTACCATCAACAGACCAAACAAACCCACAAACGTGGGGAGGTAGAGCGTCTCTCCAGTGCAACAGGTGATGAAGCAGGAGTGATGCAGGCTCAGAAGGCAGATGGTGCTCTTCAGGACCTGTGCAGGTTACAGCACCCAGATGTTCCCTGGTGCAGCATGAATGAGGTGCAACCTGACACAGCGGGTATTCTGTACATGTACATACACGCGCAGAACCTCCAGGTGATGATTAATATGATCAGATTCAAGCCATGACAGGCTGTCTTCGCGCCCCGCTTTGTGTCAGTGCATCCGCATGAACTCCTCCGGCATGCGGCTCGCCCCCAACGGCACAGCACAGCACAGCACAGCACAGCGCCGCACAGCGCAGCTGCGCTCCCCCACTCGTCACAACTGGAACACCCCAGCGCCCAGGCGGCACCCGAGGCACAGCCTCTCGCGTGCAAACCTTCCGGACCGAGGCAACGAGACGCATGGCCTCAAACACATCACAGCGCGCACACAAGGCTGCTTTGGGCGCATGTCCAGCCACAGCACACGCAGCACAGCAG
The DNA here is from genome assembly GCA_032360965.1 of Ulva armoricana. NCBI lineage: Eukaryota > Viridiplantae > Chlorophyta > Ulvophyceae > Ulvales > Ulvaceae > Ulva > Ulva armoricana. The sequence continues at coordinate 3,130,817 of JAUMHO010000007.1, forward strand.
GCGCCGCACCCGCTGCTGCAAGGCCCTTCGCGCCGCGGACCTTGCCCAGGCTGAACAGGGCCTCCTCGCCCTCGTCGGCCTCCTCGCCGATGCCCCCCGTCGCCGCGGCCTGCGCGAGGCGGATCTTCGCCCGCTTCTTCATCTCCCGCCGCTTCTTGCGGCTGCGCTTCGCGACGGCCACCTCCCGCGCCCGCAGTCCCTCCATCTCCTGCAGAAGCACGTCCTCCGCGCTCGCCGGCACGTCCCCGGCGGCTCCGTCCGCCGCGTCTCCGTCCGCCTCGGACCCCGACGCCTCCTCGTCCTCCTCGACCTGCACCACGTCTCCGTCTCCTGCCGTGCGCTGCCGCCCTTTTCTGCCGGGCCCGCGCAGTGCCCCCCCCTGGTATGCACATACAGCCGCCAGCTGCTCGCCGCGACGCCACCGAACACGACATGACGATGCCGCACCGACCGGCCACCCCCAAATCCGCAACAAAACAGACACCTGTCACGCCACAATCAGCAGCGACACCACGCCCCCCCAGCCACACACATGCCAGCTCCACCGCGGCACCACTCCGCCAGCAGCTGCATCGCGCATCCTCAGCACCAGGAAGACAAGCCGTGGCGCACCTCCGCGGCGGCCGCTTTCGCGCGCTCCTTCTGCGCGCGCTCCAGCGCCTTGCGCATCTTCATGCGCCACCGCAGCAGCTGCTTGAACTCTGACCGCCCAAGTACCTGTACGTCTGCACACAGCGCCCTCACTTCCGTGTCCGTCTCCGGCTGGTCCAGAATCATCTCCGTCGCCTCTTCCGCATTCAGGCGCCCGGCCCCCCCCGCCTCCTCGCCGTCATCCTCTTCCCCCTTCTCCCCACCCTCTTCCGGTGGCCTGAGGAGAATCGCCGACACGGAGCCGAGCGTCGGCATCGGGTCGGCGCTGCGCACAAACTCCACCGCAGTGACGGTCCGAGCGATCATCGACGCTCCCGCCTCGTACCCGGTACGGTGCCGATGCTTCTTCCCGATGCTCTTCAGGAGCGCGTCCGGGCCCATCGCCCGGTTCGGCTCCTCCAGATCCTGCACAAACCCTGTCCCGATCAACTCCCGCGCGCGGCAACTCAGCATCGCGCGCCGTGACCACAGCCGCGCGATGCACGCGCTCATCGCCCCCGGCGCCACTGCAACTCTGGCTGTCAACGCCACTGCATCCGTCACTCCCCGGTCACGGCCGAGCCCTCCACTGCAACTCTGGCTGTCAACGCCACTGCATCCGTCACTCCCCGGTCACGGCCGAGCCCTCCACTGCAACTCTGGCTGTCAACGCCACTGCATCCGTCACTCCCCGGTCACGGCCGAGCCCTCCACTGCACCCCTCCGCGCTGCGGCCACACCTCCCCACGTGTCTGGGATAGGCATCGCGCCTGCGGCACACGCAGGGGGGATCGTAACAACTGCACAGCGGGCAATACCATATGCATGTGGGTCATGCATGTGGCAGCGCGGTCGGGGCATACCTGGAAGAGCGTGCGGTGGTCGAGCAGGCGGGGGTCGATCTTCGCAGGGGCCTTGAAGCCGCTGCAGACGACGAAGATCTCGGTGGAGGTGGCGCGCGAGGCCTGTGGCTTGGTGGCGTCCACGCGGGCGAACAGCTGGCGGAAGGCGTACAGCAGCGCCGTGTAGTCGCGCGACCGGAAGACCTTGGTCACAAAGGTGCCCCCCGGCCGCAGGAAGTCCGCCGCGAGCCGGAGCGCGTCGAGCACGAGCGCCGACTGCAGGACAGGCATGCATGAACGCCATGCATGTGCACACGGTGGCAGACACCAGCGGTGGTCACGTGATGGCGGAGTGTTGTGTGTGATGCTCATGTGTGGCGGCGGTGCGATGAGTGGGGTGCGGCGGCAAGCGTGTTGCGCACCGGTGAGAATACCCCGATGGCCAGCGGAGACGAGCGGCGTGCGGCAGCGATCGGTTGGGCGACGTCCATGCACGCGATTGTGTGAGCTTACCACGAATGAGCATCTAACCATCTATTAAAAAAGAGGGCCGTAACAGAAGGTGTAGATACATGCGCCAAGCGTGCTCGAACGAAAGGAGGAGGTCGGTGGCGTGTGCGAAGGACTCCATGATGGGGGGGGGGGGAGTGGCTACCTGGGTGTACATTTCGGTGGCGAAGGCGCCGCCGACGTTGGGGGCGCCGTCATGCAAGACGACGTCGAACAGGCTCCCGGAGGACTCCTTGCGGAGGCGGTCGCGGCACTGCTGGGCGGTGATGTCCTCCGTGATGGTCAACGCGCCGCGTACGGCCTTGATCGGCACGAGGTCCACGCCGATGATGCGCGCCGACATCGGCATGTGCTTCGCGCACACCTGCAGCACGCAGCACGTGAGTCGCGGGCACGCTTGGAGGGGGGTGTTGGGAGGGGGGTGTTTGTGTTGGGGGGTGTTGGGTGTGGAGCGGCGCTCGTGCAGCGTGCGACGCGTTAGGGTGGGAGGCCGGTATCGCGGAGATCTGGCGTTTGTTGAAGTTTTTAGATGTATGCATGCAGACGCCAATGGTGCGCGGAAGTGGTGGCACGAGGGAGAGAATGGCGGCGCTCACGATGAGGTTACGGAAGAGTGGATTCGATGGCTTGGCTGTCGGGGCTGCTGCTGCTGCGAACGCTGCCTGGGGACGCAAGGCAAGGGGGAAGCGGCATCACCAGGAAAAGGACGTAAACATGGTTCTTGAGGAAGATTGAGTATGGCAGTGGGGGTACACGATAGCTGAGGCGCCAGGAAAGAGCGAATCGTGTTTGCAACAGCGTGTGCTGGAAGAGCACTGCTTGCACACGGTGCTTGGACACGAAGGCTTAGATGGGAGAAACACCTGGAGCCAGCCCCCGGGCGCAGCGCAGAGATCCAGGACGGCTTTGGCGTCGGTGAGGAAGCCATGCTTTTTGTTGAGCTGAATGAGCTTGAAAGCGGCACGGGATCGGTACCTGTGTAGCCGCGAGCACTTAGACGCTTGTCTGGGCTACAACAAAGGCCTCAATTGGACGGCGACATGTCTATGGCGTGGCTTTCCCGGAATATACGCCTTTCAGATGTCGCCCACCGTCCATCGGCGACGACAGGATGCCGACAAGCCCCTCTGCTCGAGGTGTACTGCGGCCCCACTCATAAGCTGCAGAGTCGCCAAATCGCACGCCATGCCACCATGAAGCACATGCGTGATTGCTGCTTCTACCGGCGGGTTGGATGGAGGTGCACTTCTCAAAGCGGCTTGAAAACAGCACAACAGCGCCATGAGCGTCACCGCGCTATACATGGATGTGCGGTGTGGTTTCCAGTAAACACACCCCTGCTCCTTTGCCAAGTGATAAAACTTGTCAAGACGGTGCTTTCCGCGCGACTTCTTGGATTGCCCGACCATTTCGTCGAGCCTGCAGGCGGCTGCTAGTGTGCGTCAACGAGCACACGTTCGGTACAGCTACTATACGAGATAGATATTGCAAGCTGTGTGGATTTTACAACCTGGCAAATACAATGGATGTACGACAGGCTACTGTGTACTCGTAGTATGTAAAGCTTGCGCTGAGGAGACTTCAGGACCAAGATGGTTTCACGCAGCTGGCCATTCATGCGACATGTTGCACAAAGCAGATCAGCTGTGTTCTAGTTTGATTCTTCGTTTAGCCCGTTATAAATCGAGCGATTCAAGTTCAAGTATAATGAAACAGTGGCGAAGGTGGAGCTGGACGAAGGCATGTTGTCTGTGCGTGCATGTTCGCCGCGCAATACATACAATACACGATGGATTAGCATAATGTTTACAAATAGCAGTTTGTCTCACGTGTCAACAGACGTCTCCGGTATCTATCTCTAGCAAGTTGCGTGGCCGTGTCGGTATCCAGCAGACATGTCGACAATGAGAGTGACGTCCTGTTGTTGCCTGGCAGCGCCGCAACGTCCTAGCCTGCGCAGAAATAGCGGTGCACAGTTCTCTCCATGTACACATCTGCCTAAATCTGTCACTGTGGTCTCTGTGTCCGCCTCGAGGAAGCGCAGCGGTCGCGTGTGTGCCGCACAAGGATTTGCTCCTCCTAAGGAAACCGGATCAGTGAAGAAACTTGCACAAAAAGAGCAGATTAAAGTTGCCGATAAACTTATAAAAGCCTTTCAGAAAAAGCAGCAGAGTGACTGGCGGAAGCTCATTGCGTTCAGCAAGCAGTGGCCACAGCTTGCGGGCAGCGTCTTTGCTCGGTGCGGCATGCCTGAAGCGTGTACAGCATGTATACTGTTCGTCTGGTGGTCCTTAGGATGGTGTTGTAGAGCCCGTATGGTAATGGGACCTGTTCACACTGAACTTGAGGCACTGCAGAACCGGCCGCGGGGAGTCTGGCTGAATACCAACACGGCCTGGTACACAACGTGAAATGGTGGCACACCTATTTTAACATACGTGCTCTTGTATAAGTCTATAAACTGTGGCGATGTCTTACAGGGCTGATGAGCTAATTGAAACTGAGACAGACCCAGAAATAAAGCTCAAGCTTCGACGGTTCGCCAGAGGCCTGAAGAATGCACACGACGACGTAAAGAAGTACAGAGATTTTTATTCGAAGTTTGAGGAGGCTGACGAAAGCGAGTGTGTCTCTGTCCAATACACGCTCATTCAACTTGTTGTATCCATCCTGGCGAACGCATCGCTTGCGGGGCACTGACCCAAAAGTGGCCATTGCCAAACATTCTGCACTCATGTGTGCACTCTTGCCAGGCGCAGCCGTGTGGCAACAAGGGCAGCCTTACGCTGTATCACTGACCTGCCTCGAGCCCATGTGCCAATGCCTGTGCAAGAAAGTTGTTCAAGACTGGCTCTGCCCATTGACTGGACTTCCCGGTCGCATTAGCTGTGATGCTGTGGAAGACCTTCCAACATTACTGTTCATCGGAGCTGTCCATGTGAACACACCATTCAGGGCACAGTGAGCCAGCTACAGTGACCGTGGTGTACTCGTGCTAACTGCCAGCATTGTGTCAGGCTCTGGAATTGTGTCACTCCTACCACTTCCCATTTCTAGACACTTCATCTGCACAGTGCACACACGAGTTTTGTGAAGTGATGATTCTGACATCAATCTAACCCTACATGGCCGCGCTGCACGTAACTTCGCCTGCATGTTTGCGTCATGCGGTACTACGCTCCTCTGCTGCAGCAGCAGACACCAGCAACCCAAGCAACATCGGAAAATCCAGGCGAGGCTATACGGTGACTGTTGCCTGTCCCGTTAGCACAAGCGGTTGCAGCCGTGCTATCATCAACAGCCCAGCAGTGGGTCGCCCTGCACAGTCGCCATGCCGCTCGGCCATGTTTGAAGACCGGCTCCACCACATCCGCATAAAGTCCCACCTCCTTCACGTGGCTGTGAGATCATGTGAGGGCGCGGATGTAGGTACGAGGCGATCGTGGCGGGTAACGAGGACACGTTGATGAGTGCTGCGTTCTTTGATTTCCTGGGCCACATCGCCACGGCTGCGCATGACGACTCCGAGGAGCAGGAACGCATCATCATAATTGGCAATCGCATCGCTGCCCTCCATGAAGCGTACGCCAAGGCCGCGGAGAACGAGGCTCAGCTCGCGGAAGCCCACAACAAGCTGCAAGACCTTCTTCAGGTGCCCACTTTTGCTGCGTCATAAAGCCCCGTACAGCACTCCTGACCCCGGCATCGACCAGCCACGCCTGCGGTTCTGCATGTCGTATGCTGTTTAAGCGAGCAAGTATTAGTAAGAGCCACAGTGATGGCCTGCATGAATACCCCCACCTGTCAGAATGCTAACTCGTGCCCCAGGCCTCGGACCATGCACGGGGTGCCTGCCGTTGCAAATTGCACCACATCACTTGGCGCAGGTGGCAGGGAACCTGCAATGGACGTTTGTGCTCTATCCACACGCAGGGCTAGAATTGTCTGCATGGCTAGTATGGTGGCTGCTGTTATGCTCGTGCGGCTCTCAGCAAATTTTAGCATGGATTTGGACGAGTTTTCGTATCATGATTGAACCTAATCGCAAACACTGCACGGAGTGCAAACCTCATCCCCACGCAAGCACTGTTCAGGTAGGCGCGGCACCTGGTCGCTGCTCTCTGCCTGTGCCTCATGCCTTTCCTATCCAACTGTTGTTGTAGGAGTTGGATTTCGACAGTTCCCGGTGATCAGCCTGGTCTCACACGGCGGCTGCGGCCTTCTCCAGCTGCTCTGTTGCCTGCTGAGACGTCCGCCGCCGGTGGTACATGCACGTGCACACGCTGCGGCCCAAGCCATCACATCAGCACAGACACTTGCACCACTTGCGCGGTGGCAGTTGCTCTGTTGTTCAACTGGAGCATGCAAGAGCATGCAGCGTATTGGCAAGGACCCTGCGATCTCAGAACCGCCAGAGATCAGAGTCGAGTGGGTCGCCCTGGAGGTGTCTGGGAGCGGAGCAAGAGGCGGTGAGGCTGGTGTGCAGGTCGAGACCCTCGAGGAGGCGGACCAGAAGATCGACAAGATGGCAGCAGAGGGCCAGATTGACCCCGCCTTCCTGTTGACCATGGCCAAGGCATACTCCGGCGTGAAGGAGACCGACCTCGCCCAGGACGAGGTCCGTGCCCAGCCCTCACAGCCAGTGCCCATGCACACGTGGCACACGGTGCACATGTAATCATATTCATACTCAAGCTGGTGTGATGCGGCTCAGCAGGAGGCCTTGCTCTTGAGCACCGCCCCGCTGGCGTGTGAGCTGCACCACAGCTTACATGCACCTGCCCAGTGGCGCACACCCGTGCAGCTCCAACACCGCATGGCGTCATGCTTCCCCTCAGCACTGGCCGCATCTGTTCCATGCATCTGTGGCCCCTGGCTTCTCGTTGCGGTCAGTGGCAGTGTCATCGTCCGTGACCACCGGCAGAAGCGGCGCCCTCGCCACTGACCTCTCTTCTGTGATGTTGGAGCAGTCAAACTTTCAGTCATCACATGTTTGCGAACAGCGGCTGCATTCTGACTGCTCGACTGCTCGACGCACATGAGTGAAAGCACCAGCCATGGCCTCGAGGGCAGTGAGAGCTCGCCTGTTTCAAGTGTGTGACGGGATGGGGAGTGGTGCAGGTGAAGGACATCATGTACCACTTGTACATGAAGGCCAAGGAGGCCACCGAGCGAGGCGCACCCCCAGAGGTCCGCATCCTCAAGTACCTCATATCCATATCTGACCCGAAGCATCGTGCCACGGAGCTGGAGAACGCGTTCAAGCCGGTCCGTGTCCACCTACTACCTGCCCCTGCTCTGGTCCCCCGTCTCTGGCCCACCTGCTCCAGACTCATGGCCTTGGAAATGCGTTGCTGGACTGGGCTGGCAGTGCTGCATGTGCTGTGCCAGCAGGCGCTCAGTAGACACAGCGTGGCCCTCTGAAGAGGCTGGCTTGTCATGCACATGGGCGAGCTCAGACATGTCAGTTGTGATGGTATGGCGGGCTGTGCTTCGACAGCACAGATATGCCAGCGCTGGTTTGTATCGCTCTTCAACTGTGCCACTCTTCAGCAGCCGTACAGCTACTGATGTTCGATGTACAGATGCAGTCACATCGATGATTTTCATTCACTAGTGTGCGTGTGTGCCCGTCGAAAACGGTTGCGTGTGCCTGCTTTGTAGCAGGGTATCTGTGGGCTTCATGGTTCGTGCTGGTGCTCGTGTCTGCTTCCCAGCTGCGGTCGAACCATTTTTAGGGGTGGACTTTCAGGTGTGTACCCCAACAAGCATCTCGCGTGTGCTTGCCAACTGCACTCGGACCATGCAGGGCGAGTTGACGACCGAGAAGGAAGACTTCGTGGCGACGCAGCCACGGCTGCTGCTGAGCACGGTGGAGACAGTGATTGCAGCATACGAGGGCCAGAAGGGGAGGACCTCCATGCTGGGGCAGACAGCAGACCTGATGGACCCGGAGGTCATCGAGCGCATGCGGGATATCCGCCTTCTCATCACAAGCAAGTACCTGTAGCCCGCACGGAACTCCTCCAGCGGGGATAGCCTTAGTTGCATCAAAAGCGTGGATGTGGCGGATGGTTATGGAGCCATACCATGATACGTCTACTAGCAAGCAGTCAGGCGGTACGGTGCATGGACGTAGTGCGGCGCACGGCAAAAGCGCCGCTCTGACCATCTCTGTTATGTGAAGTACACACAACAACTGGCCATAAGCGCCTCATACATAAGCGCCTCGCATTGTCTTTGTGTGGTAGAGGCCACCTGATAAAGGCCACCTGAGCGAGTCCAGTGCGCGTGTAAGTCCGTGGGAAGCACTGGGTGCATATGTGTGTGGGTGAAAGTGGCTAGCGCTGAGCCTACACAGCTGTTGTCTGATTCCGTGAATTGGTCCACTTGGTGGTCTGCCCTTGTACTCTTTTGTGCCCTACCAGAGGGTGTCGGCACTGCAGCTCGCGCCACGTTCACCCATCTGCGCAGAGACCGCAAAGCCTGTTATCCCAACCGATGCTTTGGGACAAATATTTGGACACAGCACGCAAAGGCCCCAAAACATGTCTGTGCACGTTTCAGTGTGACACGTCCCGTGCAACATTTCAGAGCTGTGTACACACTGTTCTTTTGCATCGTGATGCCTAGCTGCTTGATGTGGGGGAGGGGGGTGCTTGAGTCACGTTCCCATCGCAGCTGACCGGTCAGTGCATGCATGCAACGTTAAGGGGGATGCCGCGTGGGGCCCTGTTTGGGGGCAAAGGAACTGGAAAGTTTCCACTTCATCGGGTGGCATGTCAGCCCTCTTGCCTTTCCCTAGCAAAAAATAAGAAGTGGATTTTCAGGTTTCCACATCAGAATTTCCAGTTCCGTTTGCCCCAAAAAAGACCCCTAACCAGGAGCCCAGGCACCCATATGCGATACGTCGACGGACACAACATCTGCAATAACGGTATCCTGTGGGGGGGGATTCAACCGAAGCTTTCAGCCAACCCAAGGGTACCGGTGCCTCGTGATCTCCCGGGAGCAGGGCAGGCACTACGACGCCGGACTGGACGTGCCTGTGTTGCCGACGTGAGGTGGTGGACTGTAGTGTCACTGTAGCACGCTCGATCTGTGTGTGCTTTGCAGTTGCAGCTTCTGTACACATGCATACAGAAGCACTGGACTCGTGCATGTGTGTGTGGGAAGCGCTAAGCACACGCAGCACGCCGATCACATCCAGCAGGTGCAGCAGGCAGAGCACACAGAGAACGCGCATGTGCAGCGCGCAGGGCTCACTGATTGCTGCTGCGTCCGACACGTCAAAGCTTTCGTCAGGGCAAGCGTCAGAGCTCGCGAACGCATATGCATGACGTCAGAACGAACGGGTGCAGCTCTGCAATCGGAGTTGCCGGGACGCCGATCACCGCGGCCGCTCAGCAGCAGCGGCGTCTGAGTGCAGGCGTGTGTGGAGGACCAGGCTTCATGACAGCCTTCCCAATTGCAGGGGCCGCCGCTTGCGCCCTGCCGCTCACTCTACTGCCGCTCTTCACCTGCCCCCCCATCAACGCTGCGGCACGGCCGCTGGACGCCCAGCCGCCTAGCCTAGCGCGGAGCACAGCACGAGGCGCGCTGGAGGTGGTGCCTCGGGCAGCCCCCATATGCATGGACACTGTCCCGGACGTGACGGCGGAGCATTGCATCGGAATGTGCAAGCGCAGCAGGCACAGCGCACGCTGCTGCACGACTCCGGCCCGGCGTGCCACCGGCCTCGGTGTGTACCGTGCTGGATCAGCGCGGGCGCGTACTTGCCGGCGCGTCTCTGACCGACGCCACACATGCATGCAAAACGTTGACAAGCAGCAGTTACATGTTGCATGTGCGTATGCATGGCCCTGTCGATCGTGATCCCGGTGATGTGATCACCATGTCATGCACGGCCGCTGATCGGGGCACACACGTTGAAGATTCTCTGAAATCCGGTGACTCCGCTGCCGACTCCACCGCTGTACATGTGCGCTCTGAATGTCGATGGCTGGCGGCCGCCAATCGCCGATCAGCACCGGCCGCTGCACGTAGGCTGCTAGCAAGGCAGACGCAACGGCTGCAACGACACCACTGGCACTTGAATGCGGCGTGGTGCCCTGTATCGCACGCATGCGGGCGCCGTCTACCAGCGTGCACGTACCATCATGCCAGGCACGTGACATCATGATCGCGCCACTGTCGGCTTTCAAGCACCCCTCACTCACCTGCTATTCTCAGCATGGCGCGCAGGCGCTCGAGTTGACTCTCTGAGTGCAAGTCCAAATTCTACTAAATTTGCAGCTGAAACGAAGTTCGCACCCGGGTATCAGATATGGCAGCCTCCACCCCCGCCTGCTCCACACAGATTATTGCTGCCAGGTTCATGCTCCTCAAGCCCAGCCCTGAGACCACTGCGGGGTACGTCTGGGCGACGCCTGCGCAATTCAAGCGGCGATCCCCGCAATTACCCAACAAACGCGGGGAGAAACACAGGTGTTCAAGTTGGCGTAGTGCTCCAGCAATGGACAGAATACTCACACAGCCTGCATGCCCTTCCGGCAATCACAGATGATCTCAGGTAAACAGCACAATCGCTATGGCCCGCTCGGATCACCACTGTGCATCCGTCGACCAGCCCCAACAAAACATGTACACCTCACACTCGTGCGTGCATGGCGCCCTGCACCCATACACCACTGCATGCATGATGTCGACAAACCTGGCCTGCACATGGCCTGAAACCCAATATGCCACCAATTGTCCAGTTCAGGCCCAGGAAATGTCAACCATAGAGTCCTCGTCGAGGTCTGCAGACGGCCCAATTGCAACCCTCGGTTCTGCAGGTGCCTCCCCACCTGCCCGCGATGCCGGATGCCCCCAAGCACATCCGAAGGCCACTGCAAAGAAACCGGGCTCTTGCACTGGTGCAACCGAAACGGGGAAACGCTGATTTAACCGTGAATCCGCGGCAGTTGATGAAGATGCCTATGCCGAGTACGTCCAGGCGTACGCAGACGCAGACGCGGACGAAGTCACAGGTCTCAACGCCCCCCTGATGGAGGGCCTGGAGGACCGCAGCAGCCTGAGTCCGGAACGGAAGAGTAAACGCATCCGATCGGGCACTTCGGGCACTTCCTAATTAAACTAAGATTCTGGTAGTCTCGTCCAAGGCCTGTCTTCCAGTCCGTGCGGCGGCAATGCATGTCTCCTAGCAGTCATCTAGAGGTCAGCCGAACATCTGCAGAGGAGGTCATCGAGTCCGAGCGTCGGAGCGGCAGCGCCGCCGCTAGCGACCCTCGCGGGATGTGCTTTAACTTTAAAAGTTGAAATTTGCAAGCAAGTTCCATGTACCACATGCAGACCGTGACGGCCGTGACGCTCGCGACCTGCCTGGCTCAATGCATGGTACCACCCGACGTCGGTACCGGTGGTGCTGCGTTGTACGTGTCCTAGATCCAGACAGCGTCCCCGATGTAATTACCGCCAGAACACACAGGGCGACTGGCCGTCAGTGTTGGGCGGTCGAGATGATATCCCAGGGTCTTGCCCCCACACTTTAACCTGACAAATCAGAATTTCTCTATCAAAATGTCATGATGGCCCAACACTGCTGGCCGTGATGCAGCTGTTGCACGCTGATTTCGTGCAATTGTGTGGCACAGTACCGGAGCTGGACAGCGCCTGTGCATGTAGGCATGCATGCGTGCATGCGTGGCGGACTGTGGTAAACCCCATGTGCATGCGTGGCGGACTGCTGGGCATGAAGCATGAGGCCAGCATGGGGTTTAGCTAAACCTGCGGTACAAAATTCGTCTGTGGGCCAAGGCACTGGATGTGCATGCATGTCGAGGCGCTGCGGTACAGACATGTGCATGCATGCGCACCAAACATCGATGTTGCACGCGCACGGCGTGTGTGAATACGTAGCGTGAATTAAGGAACTTGAGTGCGCTGCGTGGCGGAGGCAGTAGAGGGACAGGCTGCGGGGGGACAGGGCTGCTCTCATGCGGCTCGATAGGGGCTCTTATGCGGCTGCCGCTGCTGGAGGATCTGTCACTGCTGCGTTAGGGTCTGGCCGGCCAGGGCTGGCGAGAGGGGGGTGGGCGGGGCGCAAGTGGCTCTGGTGCGCCTGGCTGCTTTGCTGTGTCGTAGATGTGCTTAGTTCGACGCGGCCTTGCGCGAGTCGTGGCGCGTTTGTAAGCAAGTTGCGTATTTCACGTCAGCGCACTCGAGGCCTTGCAATGGCCATGCATGAAGGGCTCGCCGCTGCAACGTTGTCGGCACCCTGTCGGCCCCGCCCCCGACCCTGCCGTACACCCTTCAGGATGTCATGACATCGCACTTTTACGTAAATGTGCGCCTCCGCCTCCGCCGAAGGTCCGTCTGAGGGAGTTGCCGTAGACCGTGGCATCAATTGTGTGACACCGATTGCGCGGCGTGCATCGCGCGGCTCCTCGTGTGCCCCGACGCTGCGCAGCAGGAACCGCGCGGCAGGCACCGCAACTAGCAGCGGCTCCACCTGTGCTGATCCTTGCATCACACTGCGGGCCTTTTAAAAAAAAGGGGGGAATCGGGCATCACGCCAACCAAAACGGGCATCGGCCACAGCACCCCTACTGGTAGGGGCGGACAAGTGCAGGACGGGCGCAGGAGGGAGCACAACCAC
>JAUMHO010000007.1:3150030-3170242 GCA_032360965.1 Ulva armoricana
CCGCCCCCGGCATCCACGCACGCATGCAGCCCCTCCGCCCCCGGCATCCACGCACGCATGCAGCCCCTCCGCCCCCGCCTCCTGCACGTGCGCATGCCGCCGGTGGCAGCGACAACGTCTCAACTCGTCTGCCATTGAGTCTGTGTTGTCGTTGATTCCATTCGACACCGGCGGGGTGCCGATAAGTTGGCATGCCCCCCGGAGCAGAGGCGCAACACCGTTGCTGAAAGCATCACAGGAGATTCAGAATTGATCCAGGGTGTGTCCGCTGGACTCCCAACATCAGTCCAACCACATTTATCCCCGCTCCGTCCACACATCTGCCGCGCCGCGGGGAACCCTAGGTTGGTGGTGGGGGGCGTGCCGTTTTGATTGGGAGAGCTTCCACAGAGCTACATCGGTGGCAGACAATGCCCTGCCTGCCTCCTGCAGGGCCGTGCAGTCAGTATCGCGGACACAGCCGCTTCTAATGCCGCTACCGCCTCTAATTTTGGGTATCATGTGCTGTTGTGTATTGTCAGTGCGTGGAGGCGGCACAGCGCTCACATCGTTGCATGCACAATCTACCCCGCTCCGCAGATGCATGGAACCTGCCAGGCACGGCTTTGCATGGTGCGTAATCGGTGCGTAACTCGCGGAGTGAGGGTGCAGGAGTGCGGCACGGACGCGCTGCGCTTCGCGCTGTGCGCGTACACCGCGCAGGGCCGCGACATCAACCTCGACATCAAGCGCGTCGTCGCGTACCGCCACTGGTGCAACAAGCTGTGGAACGCGATCAAGTTTGGCATGCTCACGCTCGGCGACGCGTTTGCGCCAGCGGCCGACCCGCGCGCCGGCCTCGGGTGCCCCGCCGCCGCCGCCGACGCCGCGCTCGCGTGCCGCTGGCTGCTCTCGCGGCTGCACGCCGCCACGGAGGCCGCCGACGCCGGCTTCGTCGCGTACGAGTTCGCGGCGACCACCCAGGCCATCTACGGCTTCTGGCAGTACGACGTCTGCGACACTTTCATCGAGATCGCCAAGCCGATCGTGCGGGCGCGCACCCCTCCCTCCTCCTGTAGCCGCAATCCACCCCCTCGTGTTTGCGTGCATGCCCCCCGCGTACAGTGCTCTTGCTGCTTGCCGCTGCAGTCGTTCGGATGTGATGGAGAGTCACAGGGTTCCCCGCGAGGCATGGTACACCGGTCCGCCGTTAACCCGGGTCGACCCACCCGTATCCTGCGTGTGAAACCTAGTGCAGGAGGATGGAGGACACTCTGTCGCCCTCGGGTGCGCCCGCTATGTATCATCGTTCAGCTCGGCAGCGGATGGTGGCGGCGGGCGCTACAACGACGCGCGCCTGCGGCAAGCGAGACTGGCGCAGCAGCGGCGGGCGTACGGGGTAGAGGCTGCGCTGCTCAGAGTGGATCGGCCTGCGTGGCATTGTGCCGGCACGGCTGGCCGGGGCGGTCCGAACAGAAGGAGATCGGGGGGCACGTGCAGGGGGACGACGCGGCGGCAGCGCAGGCCGTCAAGGAGGTGCTGTACACGGCGCTCGAGGCCGGCCTGCGGCTGCTGCACCCCTTCATGCCCTTCGTCACGGAGGAGCTGTGGCAGCGGCTGCCGCGGCGGGAGGGCAACGCGGCACGCAGTATAATGGTCGCGCACTACCCGACCGCCGACTGGCTCGCGTGCCGCGACGCCGCCGCAGAGGACACGATGGCGCGGCTGCAGGCGGTCGTGAAGGAGGCGCGCGCGGCGGCCGCTGCCAAGGGGCTCAAGCCGCACCAGGCCGCGGAGATGAGCATCGCGTGCAAGGTGCGGCCGTGCGCCGGCGTGCCTGCATGCCTACGCATGCCCATGCATGCGTGCTCGCTGCCGGCGGTGTGGCGCTCCCCGTCATGCGTGTGTCGGCGTCGTGACGGTGTGCCGCGTCCGTGTCGCGTCAGAGACTCGGTCACCGGAGCGAGCGACGCCATGTCTACCGCATGCGAGGCTGTGTACCTTTCCGTGGTGAGCAGCGTGCGGCCGCTGATCAGTCGCGGAGCCCCGGGAGGGATCGTTGGACATACGGTGCTGCTGGCGGGGCTCCACGGTAGCGGTCGCAGCGCCATGCGTGGCATAGGGGCTTCGCGTCGAGCCTGGGTCGTCCACCATCAACGCCGTGGCGCTCAGGCGGTGCTGGAGCGTCAACGGCCTCCCACGGCAGAGGGGCCCAGGCGGGACAGGCCTCTCTGCTACACAACAGCACTGCTGTCTCGTTCAGCTTCTTCCTGGGGTGTCAACGAGGCCCTGTGCTTTCGACGAGGCCCTGTGCCCTCAACGAGGCCCTGTGCTTTCGACGAGGCCCTGTGCTCCCGTGGAAGTGTGCAGCAACACAGCTCATCTCCAGCCATGTCGCCGCTGCCACTGCATGCTCCTGGGCTCCTCCATGCGCCCATGCCTGCCGCCCACGCGACAGGCAGACCATGGTGCAACCGTCCTCTGCTCCAGCTCCAACAGCCAGTCACGAACAGTCCTCCCCCGTTAACCCAGCGCCTGCCAGTTCATCTCTCGGCTCAACTCAGCCATGTTTTGCCAAACAAACATGCCCGAATCAACCAAGGGGGACTGCACTCCCGCCGCAGCTCGCACCCTCCCGCCTTGCGCTGCCGGTCAGCGGCACCGGGCAGCGCGGCCCCGGTCTCCGCCGCAGCATGCCGCAGCACGGGCGCCATGCATGCAGGACGCAGACGCGCAGGCGTGCTACCAGGCTCACTGCGGGATCATCACGACGCTCGTCGCCAACTGCTCTGCTCTGCATGCGCTCCCGGCAGACGCGCCGGCGCCGGCCGGGGCGGCCGCGACGCTCCTCGACGCCGATACGACGCTGTACCTTCACCTCAAGGGCCTGCTCGACCCGAAAGCCGAGATCTCGAAGCTGCAGAAGCAGCGCAGCGCCGCAGAGGCCCGCGCCTCCACGCTGCAGGTGCCCGCCCCTGCCTCCTCCACCTCCTCCGCTCCTGTGCCTCACACCCAGCAACCGCAGCCTCCGCCTCGTTCCACCTTTGCTTGTGTACACGTTGCCCGCGTCTCACTGCTGGACGGCACAGCGCCACCCGGCACAGCGCCGTGCGCGTCCGTCTCGTGGAGGGCCACCGCAGCCACACACGAGCCAAAGCTGCTGCGCGAGTCAGGAACGCAGAGCACGGGTCAGACGCATGCGTGCGTGTCTGTGCGACGGTACAAAGATCGGCACAGGGACAGTCGCAGCAGCACAGGGTTTTGACAGCTTTGATTGACAACCGCACCTTCCCCGCACAGCCTCATCAGCTGCCCTCGGACGGTCGCGGTCCACTCCGGGGTGTTCCATGCGGCCGGGGCACCGCTGGGCATTATGCTCCTGATGACTGGGCTGTTCTCTCGGCTGTGCCGGTGTCTGTCACCGACTGCAGCTGCTCCACGCACTACGGGGTGCATCTGTCCTGCTCCAGAGGAACTCATCCGTGCATTGAAACCAAGCATGCCACATCTTGAACCCAGCATCCCCTTCAAACTGTGGACACAGACCATTGTGGCAGCTACCAGCAGCCAAACATTAGCTGCTTGCGCACACGTCACCTGCATAGCTGCATACCCACACATCCCCGGGTGATCAGAAATACCATGTCGCACGGTGCACAGATTGCAGGGACACGTTTCGAACCGGCGGTGTGTCCAGGAGGGACGCATGCAGAGGATGAGTGATTTGGTGGTCTGATTCGAGACATGTATGCTGTTGCGTGATGCACCTGTGACCGTGCCTCTCTTCAATGTAAGTGCATACCCACACATCCCCCCTGTAGCTGCCACGCGCACATCAGGGAGCGCGAGGCCTCACCGCTTCGACCGCTCCAGGGCCGCATGGCGATGCCCGCGTACGACAACACCCCCGACGACCGCAAGGACGTCGACCGCGCGAAGCTCGCGGAGGCGCTCGCGGAGGTCGACCAGGTGGCCGCCCTCATCGCCGAGATGCAGGCCCTCTCCGCATGACCCCACCCCTTCCCAGCATGCACCCGGCCTTCTGCGTGACGACCACCCCGCGAGGCCCCCTGTCCTCGGTGCGCGACACTCCCGGCCGGCTGCTACGTGGACAGCGGCGCGGTGTGGCAGTGCTGTGGCGTGCGCCGGTCGAGTTGGAGCGGTGCGTACCACGCGTAGCACACAGCACAGCACGGCGCTGCTGTGCTCGGATCGCCACACCTGTCCAGGGGCCACGGTGCGCGGCAGGGTTTGCCCGTGGCGCCTGGGGTGGCCGAGGTGCGGTGGTGGACGCGGCATATGGTATCGAGGGGGGGGTGCCCATAGGGTGTGGCCACGGACTGCGTCGGACAGGGCTCCATGGGCTGGAAGCGAGGAGTGGCTGGTTGTCTGGGCTATCTACTGGGGCCTACCTCCGGTTCGTGTTGGTCGGCTGTGGGAGGTCTGCTGAACTGAGCACCAGGTGCATGTGCGCAGGATGCGTGCGCGGCCGTGTTCGTGTATGGGAGGTGGCGGCCGCAGAGAGCACGGGGCGATACGTGCATGTGATGCGGTGATGGGAACTGGAGCAGGCGACCTGCGCTCGCGTGCTGCTCTGCTTGGGGGCGGCGGCAACAGTTGAACTTCGATTTGAGTCATGCTTCTGCGTGTGGCAGCTGATATGTCGCCTGTGCATGTGCGCAGAGGGTGATGGAACACACGTGCAAACGTTGCGATGATACTTGGTGCTGTGCCTGTCAGCAATAATGAAACCACTGCCTCCGGAGACGTGTCAGCTTAGTCTGAGAATACAAGTCGCGGTCCCGCTGTTGTCAGAGACAGGTAGCCTGCATGTTTCTGTCAACTCTCTGTGTTCACGGGTCACTGCCGGTGGCACTCCCGGCTATGCATGTGCTGGGTGACATCCGCGACACAGTGACACCCGTTGGATCCGGAGCATGTTGATGGCTCTATCCACGTAGGCTTCCAACATAGTCTTCCAACGTAGCATGTTGATGGCTCCATCAACGTAGTGTTGTATCAACGCAGCCTACAGTGTCAGGAGTGGCCTCATTTCTCGCCCGAGGGATGCATTTCATGTCGCTGACAGGCCCACCTATTGTGGAATGCAGTTCCGTCCTGACTTAGTGAGGGTTTCGCATGGTGTCATGCTGTCCTAGTGTGACATGGGGCCGATGAATAAGCACGAGGCACACCGATGCTGTTTATGCGACCGTCCGACGTTGTTACCCTGGACTGGGCATACTTGTAACAGTCTGGAAGAAGTTCCGTTTCATCGCCACTCATGATGGCGTGCCACCCTTGTTCAGGACGATATTGCAGCTGTACTGGAGAGAGTTTCCGGTTCACTTACTGGGTATCCATCCAGCCGTGGTGGGCTGTGACCATTTCGCTTACATGCATTATGACTATCCCGTTAGGTCGTGCCTAGCTGCAGGGCTGGGTGTGACACTGCGTATCCACGGTTAATAAGTGCTAGAGATCCCTGACCATAACAACCGATTCGCCTTACTCGGTGCGTGCGGCGCTCGGACGCCGCTGAAGGCACAGCGGTCGCTATGGTCGGCGACTGTGGCAGTGGTGCATGCATATGCCGTCGCAGACGCAGTGCCGTGGTGGAAGTTAACGAACCTACTCCTTCTTCAATTTTCCTTGAGTAACTGCCAAAGAAACGACGTCCAGGTGCTCGAGCGCCTCCAGAATTTCCTTCTTCGCCGTGTCAATGTCGGCTTGCTGCGCGTCGGCGTCCGCATAAGACGCCTCGTCCGTTTCATGGGCCGTCCATGCCGTGTCTGACTTGCTAGCTTGTCAAGATCACCATGGTCTGTGGCTACCAGAAGATGCTACGATAAATCGCAGTGACCACTGCCGGGAACCTGGTTACACTCTGCATCCAGGCCTGGTGGGAATCGTGTGGTAGTGCCTGAAATGGTGTCTCTGTTGCTGGAGGTGAGCATGTCTGCAACAGAGCGTTGTCGCGCATATGGTGCCACCTTGTGGTTAACCAGCAGGATACGCAGCGACTGTCTGTGATGTATAGACAAGTACTTGAGACTCGGAACTCCCCGGGAGCAACCACCATCCAACAGCGGCAGTGTTGGGCGGTTGGCGTGATTTTCCAGGGTCTGGCCCCAAAAAACAGACCCGCAAATCAAACTGCCTCCATAAAAACAACGTGGTGGTAAGAGCACCACACGGTCAGCCAGGGCACTCACGACTCCAGTGTCACAAGCTGCTGCACCCGTCATTTTCCAGCTCGTTACTTGACCTAGCATGCCAGGCCACGCAGTTCCAGGCCAGGTCTGATTAAGACGTCGACGATCATAGTAGACGTTCATGCACGTGTGCATGAGACTCATGAGTCTCTATTTCATGACTGGCAGCACCACTTCCTGCCAAGCACATTCCCTGGCCACCTCACGCTGCCCCCGCAGCGACGCCACACTTTGGAGTGACTCACAGCATCGCCACATCGCCGCTGCTGTCCGGCCATCACTCACAGCACAAAACTCAATAACATTCGCCACACTAAACAGCACTGCCGCTCTTGCCGCACCCCGGGCATCCCCCATGACGCCGCGATGCCAGGCCACCCGTTTGGGGCCAGACCATCAGCAGGGCCACGGAGACGCGTCTGCAGGTGCGTGCATTGCACTGCACTGCCGTCATCAGGTGCAACCCAGGCACGGCAACCTCGGTCTGCGCACACGCAGCACCCGGCAGTGCACCCTGCCCAAGCCAAGCCCCTCCTGCAGCCCCCCCCCCCCCCTTTCTTCCCTCCTAAAGTGACAGTACTCACTCGCGCCCTACTGCGGAGGGTGCACCGCGCGCCACCCCTTGGCCCGGCGTAAACAGCACCCAGCCACAACTGCAAAGGAAACAGAAACACGGCCGCAACATGGAAGCAGGGATACACTGGCGTCGTTCGGGTGCCCCTGGCCGTACACTCAGGCCGTGCAGGCCTCGGAGGGCACAGGCTCATCATTGCAATACATCGCAACACCATGCAAGGCAGCCACCCCCCCTCCGACAAGAAGGATGGTGTTGTGGGATGGCGCCCAGCATGCCTACCACGGTTTTCCCCCGCCCAATCTCATTGCTTCCGGCACAAACACGGTCTGCATGCATTCCACACCCCAAGACAAGCTCCGGTCGCCTGTACTGCGTCCCAAACGGCCCGCGAAGCAGACACTCGCAGCGCTGGCGGGCGGCCGCGTCTTATTTGCCGTGTAGCAACAGGAGATCGGACACGGCGACGCGGGAGAGCAAGCCGCGGGCTGCTCCTGGGGAGCGCGCACGTGCGCAACGCATGTGCGCAACGATCACGCCTGGCCCTTCTCCATCTTGATTGAGCCGTATATACGCTTGGCCTGGGAGTAGGCAAATACGCCGACGAGCGCGACGCCGGTGTACATCGCGCTCTGCGTCGAGATGGGGTTCTTGAAGAAGAAGACGCTCGCCACGATCACCACCACGCGCTACACGCACCCTCGTTGTTGTTGAACTGTGTCTTTTGGCAGTAAGAAGCACCCCACTGCCAGCACGGCGCCGCAGCCGGTGGGTACAGCGTCCACAGTTTACGCGTGCAACTATGCATGGACCCAAGGGGCCCCCGGCGGTGCCGGCCGTTGTCAATAGAGAGTGGGTATGCGGAAGTATGCAAATGAGGGCGGCGGGGATGCGCACCTTGAGGCAGTTTCCGATGGAGTGGGACACGGGTGAGACGCGCGAGAGGATCATGTAGGAGACCTGCTGATAGAAGTGGAAGCAGAGGGCGCTGGAGGCGAGGAGCTTGATGATGGCGGCGGGGTCGACGCCGGCGGCGCGCAGCGCGGACGGCGTCAGTTGCACTCCCTCGACGGCGATCGCGATGGGCGCGAGCATGAGGAAGGACATCATCGTGATCATCGAGAACAGGCCGATCGCCCCGCCGAGGAGCTCCTTGATGTCGGGCGTCATGAAGCGCTTGGAGAGGACGTTGCGGAAGCACAGCGAGAGGTTGGATCCCATGGCCGCGGCAAAGCCGATCCACGTGAACGAGATCTCGGAGACGGACGCGCCGATGACGCCTGCACGGCGGCGGGGGGGGCGTCGGCGCTGGCGGTGCCGCATGCATGCATGGGGCTTGTGTGGCCGCAGGCTCACCTGATCACCACAGTGCAACGCTGCGCCGAGCGGCGGAGATGCATGAGGGAGATGATGGCGCGGCGATTGCGGCGGTGATGCATTCCACGCATGCATGGGGCGGCCGGTGGGGGGGGGGGGGCGCACCGACGATGATCGGGAGGAGTGTGAGGAGGACGATGGGGTGGGGGCGCTCGTGGAGGAAGAGCATGGAGAGCAGGACGGAGAAGAAAGGCTCCATGGCCTTGACGGTGTGCGTGAAGGAGACGGCCATGAGGCCGAGGGAGAGGTTGGTGAGGCTGTTGGCGAGGACGTGCACGACGGCGAGCGGCGCGACGGCCTTGATGATGTCCGGGCGGATGATGATGGGGCGGCGCGCGGCCACGAACCAACCGAGGCCGATGATGCCGCCGACGAAGAACTGGAAGGTGGTGGCTGTGAGGGGCATGAGCCATATCTTGAGGAGCTGCTTGTTGTAGATGTTAAAGAAGATGGTGAAGGTGTACCTGCATGGGGGCGGGGGGTGGGGTGGGGTGGGTAGCAGGGACGACACAAGGAGGGGAACATCCACCAGGTTTTCGGGTGTGCTGTGAAAGCTGGGAGGCAGCAGGGAGGCGAGGGGGTTTGTGGCGAGGGGTCGTGTCTGGTGCAGCGAACCATGGGCCGCAGGCATCGCAAGTGTGGTGCAGGGCCAGCAATGGTCGTCATGACACGTTGGAGGACACACCTGAATCATGATCGCAAAACTTGGAACTGTTGCCTGTGGGAGGTGACAACAAACACTAGGGACAAAGTGGCAACTGCGAGGAAGACCAGGGTCTATCTGGGGGGAAAGCTGGGTTCATGTATTGCATGCGGAAGCAGAGGGTTGGTGGTGAAGCGGAAGGTCTCGGGCGTGGCATGGACTCGGGGAGTTATGTGCAGGTTGGTGAGGGCGTGATTGGTTGCTTCTTGTGTGAGCTCGAGGCGGGTCCCTCGGGAACTCGCTGTGGATGGCGCTGGTCATCATCAGCCTTTCGAGCTGCAGCATGAGACCGGACAGGGATGTCATAGACGAGGAGTGTGTTCTGGTAGGGCCTGCGCGGTGTGTGTGGGTGGCACCGGGGGGCCTCACTGCAAAGCCTGGCCACACCGGCTTGCCGGGCTGAAACGGAGACGCGGCAAATGTTGGACCTTCAGGTGCGGATTATGGAAATTTAGGCCGAAAGAACGAGTAGCTCGAGTGCGTTCGGATATCATCTTGGATCACACAGACGTGCACCGGGATGAGCGTGCAGCGTCCATTGCCGATGACGGGGAGTCCCAGGAAGCTGCGGTCCCGCCGAGTTCCAGCGGCAGAGCGAGGTGGTTTGTGCTTTGATGACTACGTCGACTGTAACAGCAGCCTCAGAGGTCGGTGCGAGAGTGCCCGTGAGCCCATGCAAGTGGCAGTGGCAGTGCGGTGCCCCCATGCCAATACATGCCTCGGTCTGGGCCCTGACAGTTCGAATTGAGCAGAATCGTGCCCTGGAAGAGTCGCTGCAGCTCCTGGTAGAGTCGTGTTGGCGCAGCGACGGAGGGGGGCATGATACCGTAGTGCCGGCGAGATCTGATCGGGGGACGCTGTGAAAGCGTCCATGCGCAACAGAAATCCCGCAGATGAAAGTGAACTCAACCAATTAAACCATAAGTTGTTCGTTAGCAATCGATGCGCACTGGGAAACGGGACAGGATCACTGGCAGGAAAGATGCTATTCGAAACAAGGGACCAAGTTCGCGCATATGCACTTCACAGTTCCGCACTACACAGTATTATCGGATACAAGCATTCCCCAAGCAAGAATTCATCTAATTAGGCTGCTTAGAAGTGCGCACCAGGCTGTGAACAGGAACCCAAGGACGACGATACTGCGTTTGACGGGCTCCGCGCCCCCGGCGTCGCTTGATGCCGCAGCGCATGGTCTTACGGCCTCACGGCTTAGATATCCAGAAGGTGACATAGAAGGGGGGGTGGAGGGTACATTGCAGCCCGATTGCAGTCGCTGCGAGCCCAGGGTGCGGTGGTGTGCAGGTCCGTTTGTCCGAGCCGGCAGGCACGCCAGCCGCGACGCACGCACAGCGCACGGCATACAAGCCATTGCTACTATAAATTATCAGAGAGGGAGAGCTGTCGGGGCTGTCTGATGGTTTGTGGGTGCTGGGCACGCAATCAGAAGTGCAACACTGCGGGACGGGAGTGGAGTTTGACGGCTTCCTTGCCACAGTCCAAGACGGCGAAGGGACGTGTGCTGGATGATTGCAGATAATATGATAGGGCATTCATGGACGCACTGGGGTGTTTATATCTCGTGTGGCCGCGCTTGATTGCGGATCCTGTACATACGGGCGTACATGTGCCGCTGAGTCATGACCCCGTGGGGCTGGTCGCACCACCCCACCCCGTGTGCGATTCAACAACGCCCTATTGCAGGCCTGCAATATCGGATGCTTGATGCGCGTAAAAGTCACCGCAACGTCACCTACCCAAGCATATTGTACACTGCTCCAATGTAAGACCTACAGAATCACCGACGTTACTATTTCTGGAACGGGCGCGGTGTTTTGTGCGACCCCAGCAGGATTTATTTGCTCCCCGACACTGATCCGTACCAGTGTGGTCAGGCTGCAGAGTTGCAGAATTCTATTTGCAGAAGAGTGAAACACCCACTCTGGTGTTTCGTTGGGTTGATTGCAAGCATGTCAGATTGGCATGAGTGTGCTCCACTGCTGGTCAGCTGGAGTAGCTCGAGATCAGACCTGGCAGTTGAACTGTGCGGATTCCACTGGTCTGCTGAGCTCAGCGTGCTCGTAGGACGTTACAGGGCCTAGCATGCATGCTTCAACGCTCGAAAATGTAGCAGCGTTGTGTACCTGCATGAGTGAGAATGAAATGAAGCTGCTGTGACTGCCTGCGCCCGGAGCAGCTCTAGCTCAGGAATCGAGGTTGATAACGGTGAGCAGAAAAACTTTCTCACACGTGCTTGCTTCTGGTTTGGGGCATCTTGAAATGGCCTGCAATTTTCGAGCTGAGTTCTTGGTGCCGTGCCTGAGTAGAGTGCATAAATTGCCCACTACTGGCCAGACACTCCATGCATTGATTAGCAGGATTCAACTCTTGTCGAGCAGCATGTCCAGCAGCCACCGTATTTTTGCACCCGCCCTCCTGTGTTCCCTTACAGCCAATACTACTCCATGCTAACGGAAGCTATCTCGTGGTGGTGCAAAAATTACCTGTGTAGAGTATTTGGAAGTCTCGAGACCCGGCACTGTGTACAGTGCGCAATACAAACACAAACAGCTGTATGCCAGAATGAACGACCCTACATTAGAGATACTGCTACATTATGTAGGTTTGTCTCCGTTGTAGTCCATTGAGGTGGTGCTCAGGTCAGCGCTTGCCCCCGGTTGGCGAGGTGCACCTGCTTTCGAGCCTGTCTCGAGCTCATGACACCTGTAGAAACCGCCACAAAGGCTTACTAATTCGTTGATTCAGTCATAGGGCATGTCCACTCCTCAATCTCGGACGAAACGCAGAAGATGTGTCTCAGAGGCGAATGTTCCAGCGAAGGAACCGGGGAAACGGTATGAGCTTCAGCGCCCGCCTTGGAAAACATATTGAGAATGAGCGCTTGCTAGTCTCCGGTGTGAGATATATATGTAATCAAGTGACTTGCACGTTGGCGCTTGTCACCATAGCTGTTCGGGCCAACCAGATCAAAGCCTAGAGCTAGCGGTTAATAGCAGCATCATAAGGATCATTCATGTATGCGTATCTGATAAATTTGGATATGGGCTTGTAGCTTTCCCGCAATTGAGGTCCAGTAGTGTGCAGGTCTCTATACCACTGCAACTACTGCCAGCGAAACATCACGGACCATGTCCGCATCAAGTGCGCACAGTGCATGGACTTTGACTTGTGCGTTGAGTGCTTCAGCGTTGGCGTGGAGCTTGGCGATCACAAGAACAGTCACAGCTATCGAGTCATGGACTTTCTCGCATTCCCACTGTATGATCCAGCTTGGGGAGCGGACGAGGAGCTACTCCTGCTAGAGGCAATCGACATGTATGGTATCGGAAACTGGACAGCGGTGTCAGAACACGTCGGCGAAAAGTCAGGCGAGGTGCTTCGCCCATTGCGCATGACAGACTGGCGTTAGCCATCACAGTGTCAAACAACACAAGCAGAGTTGTGAGGAGCTACAACATGTTCGTGGCCATGCAGGCATGTAAACTCCATTACTATCACACCTACGTGGAGTCACCTGACGCACCACTACCGACCCCTGCTCCCGAGCTTGCCAACATAGACATCTCTGACCTCGTCAAACGCAGACTCAGCTACAATAACGGTGCCACCACTGCCACCCCCACTGGGGCCTCGACCCCAGGCAGTAATCCAGACGAACCGCCAGCCAAAACCCCAGCAATCGACACAGGTGACGCTCCAGCCATGACCCCAGCAGGTAGCGCCCAGGCCCCCGCGAAGCAGGGACCGAAGACCACCACACCAGCCCCCCCGCGCCGGCGGGGCCGCGGCGCGCGCGCTTCCACCATCGCCGCCACCGCCGCAACCGACTCTGCTGTAGCGCAGGCCCCCGAGGGCTCCACCGTGGCGGCCGCGGCGGCCGCCGCGGCCGTTGCCGCCGGTGCGGCTGCCGCCGGCGCCGCCGCTGGCACAACCGGCGGCCGCAACACGGCCAAGGTCGAAACGTCCGGGTATCTGCGATACCGCGACGAGTTTGACCCGGAGTTTGACGGCGAGGCGGAGCTGCCTATCGCGAACCTTGAGTTCCTCGAGAGCGACACCCCCGAGCTCGTGTCGGCGAAGATCCGCATGCTGCAGATCTACAACGAGCGGCTCACAGAGCGCGAGGCCCGGCGCGAGAGCATCAAGAAGCTCGGGTGCGTGCCGATGGCCCTCTGCACGCCCGCAACCGGACTCGCGTTGCTCTGGCGAAACCAGATGCTGTGTCCGAGATATGTGATCCACTAGCAGTTTGTCTTGCGCAACAGCAGCAGCTGTGCTGCGAGCTGCCAACGGCCTCGGGTAATCTCTGCTGACACCGGATGCGCTGTACAGAGGACCACTTTTGCACATGATTCATGGCGCTGAGAGCAGCTCTCGTGTCTCAGCCTGGCAGAAGCCGTATACACGGGAGGTTTCGGTCGCAGGCAGGCATTTTCGTTGCACGACTCGACGTCGCCAGTCAGTGTGGCTACTTATCGCCGTGGCAGCGACGGAGTGCAGGTGCCCTGGCGCCTCTGCTGTGTCTACCGTGGCGTGGGCACCACCCGGGCGTGCATGCAGGCTGACGGATGTGCGGCGGCTGCAAGCGGCGGAGAAACGGCGGGCGCCGTTCGAGCGGCGCCTGCACGCTGCGCTGCGCGTTTTTGAGCGCTACCAGGCGCCAGACGCGGCAGAGGCGCTGTGTGGCGGCATGTTCCTGGAGGCGCAGCTGCGCTCCCGCATAGACGCCCTCAAGGAGCTGCGCCGCCTCGGTGCTCGGACCTTCACCTCAGGAGAGCTCATCCAGGTGCTGCGCCTTCCATCAATAACCGCGCCTGTGGTGCGCCTGCTTCTGTTCCCGCGACACTCGACAGGTTTGGGCGACCTCTGTGCACAGCATTCTGGGGGTCGTGTCGGCGTGCCCGGTCGAACACCGTAACGGCAGTAGATGGATATGCAGATGAGTGGACTGCTGTTATTGTATAATCATGTTTGTCGGCACATGCCATCCTGTAACTTGATCGCAGATGGCGCATTTGTGTGGGAGATGCCGCGTGTCCAGGGGTTTGGTATTTGCCTGTCGGCATGAAATCCATAAGTCGACACTGGTCACGTGCCAGCTTGTATCATGACGGGTGCGCGGTTGCAGGAGTGTCTGTTCGTGGACTTAGCGATGGTATTATTTTGCGGCTGATGCCAGTGATGCCAGACCCGCAACTTGTCAAGCGCCTGGCCGGTATACCCCCGGCTAGGTGCTTCGTGATTTCAGTGCACTGTGATCCGTGAAGCAGCACCAGGGTGCATGCAGGCGGACCTTCGCCGGCAGGAGCAGGTGGCCGCGGGGCGGCCGGCCGGCCGGCCAGACAGGCAGAACCGCGCCCCGGCAGATGAGGCTGGAGGCACCGGCACCGGTGCGGCGGTGCTGCCGCACATACCCACACCTGCGGGTGCGACGGCACGGCCGGCGGCGGTGCAGGCGTGGAAGGGCCGCCGCAACGCGCCGCTGGACGTGTCGCAGCTGCCCGGCGTGGACGTGCTGACGGCACGGGAGCGTGAGATGTGCAGCTCGCAGCGCTTCGTGCCAGGGCACTGGATGCTGCTGAAGGAGACCATGATGCGGGAGGACGCCCGCGCCGGCGGCTCGCTCGGCCGCACAGCCGTGCGGAACCTTTTCCGGCTGGAGCAGGGCCGGGCGACGAAGCTGTGGGATGTTGCGCACGAGATGCACTGGATCGGGGAGGCGGCGCTTGCAGGGTCCAAGGCCGCGGCTGCTGCTGCGGCAGCCGGAGGTGGCGGTGCCGGACCGGGGGAGGGTGCTGGGCAGCCGGCGGGACACGCGCAGGGGCGGCGTGAAGGCGAGGTGTAACCGCGCATCGCAGGTGCTGCAAAACCGTAGTATACGCGTTGGGACATGTATGCTGCCGTGCTGGGTGAAGCTGTTGAGTGGGTGGGGGTAAATCCAAGCCGGCAGGCTCCGAGTGGCGGCATGCCCGTGCCACAAAGAGTGGCTGAGCATGTTTTTGTAGATGTCGGTGTATAATCCACAGAGTGTGCACAGTGCGACGGATTGACATGTGGGCTACTTGCGTGTTTAGTTTCAGAGGGTATGTAAAATGAGCTTGTATGTTTCTTTTTTCCTGTGAATGAGTTACTCAACACCCAGCGTCCGCACCGTCAAACCCACCGTGAGTTCAAGGCAAGTAGAGAGCGCTGCCACGCTGTGTTCAGCAGCCGGATTCAATGTCAACATGGGGTGACTCAGATAGACCACTCAGGGGCACATATCCTGCGTCAGTTTTACTATCAGTCCGCTGATACTAGGCGTGGGTACCATTGCGATCATCTCCGTGTGTGACTGAAGATATGATAAACCTGTTTGACGAGCTCTGTTGAGTTGAAGGTAACAAGTGTCCAACAACTGGGTCAGAACATGTGATTAGAACTCCATGCGGAACTCCGCTGTTCAAGCAGTTCATTTCTGCCAGCTATGCACTCTGAACACGGCTCTGTGGGCCAGGTATATCTAAACGAACTAAAGCTCTGTGTGGACCATTGATCCAGGCAGCAGCTGCCCGTCCTGGCCTCATTAATACAGATTAAACAACCTCAATGTGCTACAGCAATAAACCACACAGGTCTTGCGGGTAAGACAGGTTGATGCTCTCAACTCGATAGTAATGCTTCTTGTATGAAACAAATTCCTGGCTGTGAGCATTGTGTACGGATCATTTTCAACAGGTCCCTCAGATGCCGATCCGTATCTGGGAACAGTACACGCCAGGTGCATCACGAGCAAAACTCAGCCCTGAGATCTCCTACAGTACCAGGCATGTACACCGCAGTGCGCTGCGATACCCAGCATACCATGTTAACTCGTGCTGTGCAATTTGTGCACATGCCCACAGGCTGCCTTCAGGCACACCAGAGCCCTGATGGACTGCTGGTTGGTGCCAGTCCTGAACGCCCCACAAAACTCGAGCATATGTCACAGGGATGGTGGAGAGGCAGCCGTAGGCCCCTTTTCTGGGCCAACGCAGCGACACACTGCTTGGCATCCAAAACTAAGAGTGGCAACCCGCATGGACCATGAAGACACCTTGACCGGACTCTCCACCTCACTTGTTCACATCAATTACGCCCGTGGCGATGAAGATTCCGAGTAGGATGAAAGGGAAAAATATTGCTCCGAGACCAATGATAGCGAGAGGGTCCTTGATTGGATTTTGACCGTCCTTCTCAAACTTGCTGCCCCAAGCCTCCTCCGGCTCATTATCTCTTGTCAAGCGTGGGGGGCCCTGCAAGACTGCCACACATGAGATGGTAGCAATGATTCAAGATTGCCTGGAGAGGCGTCCTGACTTGCTTTATATCACTGAAACCTGGCTTCTCCTGGGCAGACATGTATCTCAGCAGTGATCTTGTGGCCCAAACGTGACGTTGTTGTTAGGTCCCCAATGGAAGCGTGTAACGGCTCTGTAACTCTATTACCTGTTTTTTGGATGTTCAGATGTGAAAGATCTCGCCAAACGGGCTTTATTTCACCAACGCCGGCGTAGCAGGCGCAACCGGGCTGGAGATCGATCCAGCAACACCAGGTCCGAAGAGGTCGGGCCTACTACGTATTGAGCTGGTTCAGTCCACCATGGACGTAAACATGTGACATGCACTTTTCCGCCAGCCTTGTGTGAACGAGAACGAGGAGTTCCGTCAAACTGCAGGGTGACAAAGCTACAGCGCACCTCGGAGTCCGACTCTGAATGCCGAACAACGCATCGCCTTCCAATAATTGCCCTGGTCGGCGAAACAACAGCGCGAGCCAAGGTGAGGTGTCCGGCTGACAGAGCGATCATGATTCAGAATGAGAAGCGTGGTTGTGATATGAAATTATAAAATGAGGAAGAAACTGGGAAAATACATCGTCGTCGGCACATTTAACGTGATTGGAAGTGAATTGCTAGGATGCAGTGCTAAACGAAGGTACCTCCGCCACAGCGACAAGCGAACAAGGTTGCAGCTTGGGAGGGGATGCATCTGTAGAGATTTCATGGTAAAGATCAGCAACACAGCCACACTGGATCTCTGGATGTGTTGCTGCTGTGGTTAATTGAGCAGTCAAGAGTTCGAGACACGTACAGCTTCTGCGTCCGCGAGCTGCCGGACGCCTCAGAGTCGCTGCAGCTTGCTCCAGTTGCCGGCAAAGTCCCCTCATCCGCAGGTCCTTTAGCTGCATCATGCGGGACTTCAAGGGCTGAGTCGTCATCGGGAACGAGCATGGCAATCACTGTACAAATGATGCCCAAAACAACGAGACTCAAATTCCCAACTAAAAAAACAACGACGTCATTCATTGAAAGACTCTCAAACACTAGTATTGAAGTGATGTGTCATGTGCAGTGCCAGCACGCGGCTGCATATCGATTCATCAGCACGTCTCTGACACCTGACTCTGAATCGCTCGCGGACCTGTCAAGTCGCAGTGATGATTTTACGTGCAACCACTGCGCAAATACAGTATCGCTAAACGACGACTGTGTGGCGGTTTGAACACTAGAGTTTGAAAGATGGTGTCGTCGGAAATATACAAGCCTGGAGCATACGGATGCAGCACTGCAGCTCGTCCTGAAAAGCGGCAGCAACACCAATGTTGACATGCGCGGATGGGCATTCCCGCGGATTGGCATCTGTCTGTCATTGCCTTGCCCAGGCCCTTGTCTTCCATGTCACCGTAGTACCCCCGATATATCGAGGAATCTGGGAGTCCAACGGCAGGAGCCAGAACATGGGTGGTGCTGCACACGCGTGTTGCATCTTGATGATTTGTAACTAAGACTGTTACGCATAAGTGATCGCTTCCAATTGCAGTCCTCGCCAACGCATGGAACAGGTTGGGAATTAAATTGTACACACATTTACATTTTACACAACATGCTCGAGAAGGTTAAGCCCGACAATCACACAGGATGCAAACCGGCTTGCACAACAGGAAGCATTGCATTGAAATTAACATTGATAAAATAGATATACAAAAAAGCATAGCCACATGTATGCATACCAAGGGAATGTAAGCTTGTCATGTGTGTAGAAGATGCAAAACTGCCCCTACGGCACAGGTCCTTGTGTTTTCTGCAGTTCTTTGATTTGCTAGGATGAGTAAAAGACAAAGTTATGGGATTGGCTGCATTTGTGTGTTGGTAGAAAGCTCACCATCAACACGTAGAACTTGGCCACTGAAATTACAAGCACGGTACGCGAAGTTATCACAGATTTTCGCTCTTCGCTGACATGCACAGCAGAGCTGGAAACGTGCATAGCAAGAGGCCCTGACTGGTGTGCAGCTCATGTGTGCAAGCGATGCAGTAGCAGTGCTGAAGACATTGATGCTGTGATGCACCTCAAGCAGAGGTTACCACATGCACAATCCACGCCGTATTGTCAAACTCTGAGTAGCTCCTCTGATCACCTCCAGCTTGAAATCAACAGCTGTAGCTTTACAGCTTGACGGTGTCCCTGCCACCCCCAGTCAGAGCTAAAATGGTTGTCTTATTTTTTTTTGCACACACAACCCGACCAGTCACACGCGCGTGCGTGGAAACCACGCATGACGCTGTTAAAGGAAAACCGAGCGACTGTCGAAGCCCCTCGCACCAAGCTAAGATTCCGCAATAAAAATACAAAGCACGGGGACGATCTATTTGTTCCTGATGACTTGCGCGTCACATTTACACCTAAGCAACACCTTGCACCTCCCACGCAGCAAGAAAAGAGTGGGCAGGCCTCACGACGTCGAGCCAGCAACATTGCCGCTTGAAGATCTGCAACACTACTCTCTGAGTCGAAATTTTTGTGTCTCGCTGATTTGTGACAGATGCTGCTTTTGTAGTGCCTGTGCCAGGTGAAGTGTTACGACGCTGATTTGTCCTCAGGGGTCCCCTTAGCCACTAAATCATCCTGACTGGACCATCCTGAAACCGACCATGACCGTAGCCACAAATAAACGTGGTGACTTTTTGCAAGGGTGTGAAGGATCACTGATGGAAGTGCTCCCTACGCCGTGAGGCCAATCTATGCCGCGACCAATGATGTTTCTGAATGTGTACAACAGATTTTTTTGGTGAGCATGGGTTCCCTGTGCCGTGTGTGTGCCTTAAATGCGTACCTCAGTATATAAAGTGCCTACCGGTGCACGTAATTTTACCGACTCGCGGCCAGGCTTCAACTCAGTGCGACTGCCGTTCCAGCCAGGTTTGTTCTTGGACTGGCGATTTGGGACACGATGTATACCGGAACAGGCAATGCGAGCATGGCGTGCTAGCTTGATCTATGCGGTCTTCTTCAAGCGGTGCGCACTATACCGAATTGGCATGAGCGAGCGAACGCCTGGACGCAGGCACACAGAGTTGCACGGGTCGTGCACTAATTCTTAAATAGCCATCCAGAATCTCATCTACGTGTACAGGTGCCAATTTGTGTCTGGGATGCGCACTTACGCCTAAAACTTTTCCTGGAGCTCGCCAGCCCCAGAAACAGCGGCGAGCGCAGCTTTGCGCGCTGAGAAATCGGCAGCCAGTCAAGTACCGCAGAAAGATCCTTCCTGATTACGATGACGTGCCTCCTCCTCCACCTCCACCTCCGTTTCCCGGCGACGACGCTCAAAGGCGGAAAGCATACTCACCGAAGGATCCAAGTGTCGATCGGGACGGGCTGGTAAGCATCACTATACAACCATAGCCTAAACAGTCATTACTCTAGAGCATGAACGCTACATCTGTTCAGTTGACAGTACCAGCGTTGCGGCATGGCGGGCTTGACGTACTGCATGTGCCAATCATCTGGCAGGTGCTCTCGCTGTTTAGAACTTGTTCTCCAGAGATTGACCTTTGCTGCAACATCTCAAGCACTTGGCTTGGTTCGCCTCGGGATAAGGTGTAGCAGCATCACGTTCAGCTGTGCTTGCCAGACCAATGCAGTGCAGATGCAGCGCTCCCCTGTTGCGAGCCTGGAGATGAACGCTCCCATCATACATAAATTTGCGTTCATTTTACTTTCTCGTGTTACCGTGCCTTTCAGACATGCACACATGCGCCGGGCTTACCCCTCCCGCCCCTGCAGTTCTTCTACGCCCTATGTGTCGTAATGTGCCTCCTCTTCGCCAAGGAGCTCGTCGGCGACGCTGTGCCAGTCATCGTCGGATCTCTGGCCTTGTTTACCTTCACTCCATTGGGCGACAAGGTCCTCTCCAAGGTCGGCGGCGTGCCTGCCGCCAGCCCGCCCCGCAGTAGGCCCGCGCGGCCTTTCGTGAATGCTTCATCCCAGCGAGCAACCGTTTCCACACGCGCCCCCCCTCCCCCTCCCCCTCCCCCTCCC
>JAUMHO010000007.1:3172110-3194570 GCA_032360965.1 Ulva armoricana
CCTCCCCGCCCTCCACCCACCAGAGCCCGTTCGTACACACTCGGGACAACCGAGGCATTCCCCAGGCCGACCGTCTCGCCCACCGGCCGCGCCACCACGCAACCAACGGACCCTCGGCCCCAGTACAACTGGAAAGCATCAGGACGACGTGGTACCGCCAGTGCACCGCCCGAGCGACCGCCGCCTCTGGCACGAGGCTCAGCCAACACGAACGGCCCGACGGCCACCAGGCCACGCACTACCGGAGCCCAGCAGGCAGAAGCAGCGCCCACATCACAGCGCACACCTCCACCGCGCTCTCCCGGTACACTGCCCCCGTCTCTGCATCCGCTTTCTCCCACCGCAGGAGCCCTAGGGTGGCTGCCAGTTGTGGCCACCGGTGCTGTCGCTGCAGTCGCTGCAGCGCCTCTAGCCATGCAGCAGATCAGTGCGAGCGCCGGCGGCGCCGAGCGGCGCCCCCGCTCCAGTGGGGGGATGACGGCAGCAAGCGGGGGAGGCGCGCTAGGCAGCTCACCTGTGGTCCCCCGCGGCCAGCGGCAGGCCACGGACAGAGAGGGGACCGCACCGGACGCTGTGGGGGGGGAACAGGCCGCCGCAGGCGAGTTTGGGGCGCGCGTAGAGCTGCTGCTGCGGTCAGATGGGAGCGCTGAAGAGGGTGGTGTGACTACGCCGGTCCCTGATGCTGTGGCACGCCGGGCTGCCGGCGATTCTGCAACGTTGGCGGAGGGCCGATCAGCGGCGGCACGGTCCCTCCAGCCGGACGCTGTGGTGGGCGGATTCCCATCAGCGAATGCGCGGCCCCAGGAGGCGTCGCCTGGGCCGCCCGGTGCAACACCCGGCCGCATAGAGACGGGTGAGAGGGGTGAGACGGCAGCCAGCGCTTTTGGTGACATGCGCGGGGCGAGGGCAGGTGCTGCTGCGGATGAGGAGCGCAGCGGTGGGGCCGCCCGGGCTCGTGGGCGGGTGCGGGAAGACCCGGAGGGGAGGGAGGAGCAGCCGACGGCGGGCAGCGAGTGGAGTGCGGGATGGAGGGAGGTGGAGGAGGTGTGGAATGAGCGGTGGGACGGGTCGGGGGCGGGCGCACGGAGCCGTGCTGTGGTTGAGAGCTGGGCCGCCGGCGTGAGAGACGCTGGCGGTGAGCTGGCAGGCAGGGTAGCAGCGGCGCCGGGGCGGGAGGTGGCTGCATCTGCTGTCACAGCTGCAGCGCAGGCGGCCGCGGAAGCGGCGCAGGCCGCCGCGGGGGTGGCGCAGGCTGGCGTTCGGGAGGGGCTGCGAGATGTGGTGACTGGCGCATCAGGTCTGCAACAGGAGGTAGTGGGGGAAGAGCCGCCTCCGGCTGAAGGAGGGCGTGCTGGGACGGAGGCCGCTGGGGTTGATGCCGGGGCTGCACGGGGCAGTGGTACGGCATCGAAGGCGGCAGGGGCGGGCGGGGATGCTGCAGGTGGTGGTGTAGGTCCGCGAGAGGCGGGTGCGCGGGCGCATGAGTCAAATGGACGTGGGGACTCGGATGCTGCACGGCAGGACTCAGAGGTGGTGAGCGAGGTGGAGGTACTGCTGCCACAGCAGTACGCGACGCTGAAGCGACAGAAGCGATTGCAGCGGCGGCGGGAGGTGCAGGAGCAGCGGCGCCAGGCAGCAGAGCGCGCCGGTGGCGGCGGGAGCGCGGGGGCGTGGCGGAGTATGTGGGGGGCTGCTGAGAGTGCAGGGCGGTGGGCCACCGGCGGGCGGCGCACGTACCGGCGCCCTGACAACGTGCGGGGCTGGGGCGCAGGAGCACCGGCTGGAACGGCTCCCCAAGGTGCCCCCCGGCCGTCCCGGAGGAGGCGGCAGGGTTCGCCGGAGGGAAGTTCAACGGCACCAGGCCCGGGTCGAGGGGGGGTGCAGCAGGCGCCCGCTAGAGGGGGTGCAAATGTGCCGGCGCAGGCGCAGCGGGCTAGACGCATGACGGCACGAGACATGGCACAGGCGCGTGCGCGTGGGGAGGGTGGGAGGACCGCGGACTTTGCGGGGTTGCAACGTGGTGACGGTGTTGGCATGCTCGGAGGGCTGGTGCGCTGGGTGATGGGGCGTCGCGCGCGGCAGAGGGTGCGGGACCGCGTTCGAGCAGCGCGCCGACCGCTGCTGAATACATTGCTAACTGTGTTTCCATTCTTGCGCTCATGGGGTGGATTTAGGTAGATCCGTGCTTAGTATGAGATAAGGTTTGGTCTCAATCTAGGTTGTCATGTTCCACATCAGGCATATGTTGAATGCAGTATCGTCGTTGTGGAGCGCTGCCCAGTCCTGACATGCTGAGGGTGTCTTGCTGTCACACTGGCCTGCGTGTGGTCATTTGGCCCATCACAGTGCACTGTGTCCGATTTCAGGGTGAGTTATATATGTGTCCTGGGTTACCGAGGTCCGGCGTACCTTGAAACAATGTTTTCCATTCCATCACAATCATGAAAGGTGGTGTGTGATGCAATGTAGTTGTGCTGTACTGAGTGTGCACAACTGTAAGATGGAGGCTCCTCAGGAGTAGGCGTGATGAAGCAGATTGTCAATGCCTTTGCGCTGGTTGGTCACTGGTTAGCACATTTCCCAGCCGCGTGTAGTGCTTATAGGTGACACAGTCAAAGTCGATGGCAACGTTGCATTATCAGCCTGCTGCCCACAATTTCACTTGTGCTGCATGCAACAGGGGATCATGTGTCATGATATGGCAGGCAAGACGAATGACCAGCTCCGGGGGTGTGCATGATGGTACTGCAAACCACATTGGCCGTGCACTTTGAGCCTGGACATGCAGAGCCACCGTCTCGGATGACAGGTTGACGTGTTGTCGTGTATTGCAGCAATCTCAGTCTGCCATCACGGCTTTTAGAGACCTCAAATAGGAGACTCTCGCATGCAGCATGCCATACTCTGCTGCATGACCTGGATCAAGATGACCACTGCTAGGCCACGAGGCACCATGAAAACACCCCTGAACCCATCCAAGCCCTGTGTGTCGCGCCCACTCTTTCAGAACGCATCTCAGATACTCAAGGGCTGAAGCGCCGCGAGATTTGCTCAAACTTAGGCATGACCGCCTGGTCGCCGACGAGCACGCCGGATGGCTTGCTGGACAGCAGAGACTGGGCAAAGCTCTTGACCGCATCCACATCAATGGCCTGCATGAAACGAATGCCCACCTTGCCACCAGCTCGTGCAGCCCTCAATCTCGGTGCAGCAGCTCTAGGCCGCAGCACAGCCAAGGAGCAACTGGTGTTCCGGCCATGCAGCAGATGTACTGTCACAGGCTCCCATCCGCAACTCAGTCACCCAACGCGTCACATGACGCCCGCATGCACGACCTACCAACGCTGCAACAGTTGTATGCATGCGCTATCCAGGCGCACGACCGACCGCTCCACGGCAATCAACCCAGGTGCAGCAGACATAGATGCACCATTCCAGCCATGCATACCACCACCATTCCAGCCATGCGTGCACACATCAACACGCAGACGAGAGCCACAGGCAGGGGGGGGAGCGCACGGCAAGGTCGGTGCGGAACTGGGCGACGGTCATGCGGCCGCCGTACGTGTGCAGCTGGCGCGCGATATCCTCGGTGACGACGCTCGACACCTCGAGCGCCGCAAGCACGCTGCTCTCGCACGCCGCCTTTGCCCGCTCCACCTCCTCGGCAGTCACGCTGGACGCCATGCCCTCCAACTCCCTGCAAGGCGGCACCCGCGGTCACCGCCCTCCTCAGGAGGCTCCTCCAGCAACCGCCCCGACCCTCACCACCCAGCCATCCACGATTGGCCAGCCAGGCACGATCATCACTCACACGCGATCATGCACACCTTCATGGGCACGCGCAACGGGGGCCCTGAGCAGGGGCAGGAGAGTTGGGGGGAGCGTCCGCAATGTGTAAGCTTGCCTGGCCATTGTAGTTGTGCCGGCAACAGGAAGGTTCGTGAGCCGCAGGTGGTACGGGCGTGAACGCTGATGAATGAGATTTGCAGGGATAGCTGGCAGGGCGGAGGGGGGAGAGGGCGCACTTGCAGAGGATGTCGACGAGGTCAGCACCGCGGGCGACGAAGGGCGTTGACATGAGGATACCGAAGAGCCCCGTCTCCTCAAAGGTGTTGTTGTACACGGTGCAGTTGTTGATCCAGCCATTGCGGGTGAGCACATTGCGGTACAGGCGGGAGTGCATGCCCTTGCCGGGCCCGCCAGACGAGAAGTCAGAGCCGCCGCCGAGGAGGTAGCCCATCTGCACCACGGCCACCATCTCGTCGGCGGTGTGTCTGACCGCGGCCGGCAACAGCGCCGTGCTGGCATCGGCCGCAAGGCGGCCGGCGCACGCATGTGCCAACACATGCAATGCTGAACCAATGACAGCCATCGAAGAACGGAGGCATGCATGGTGCGAGTGTGGACCAGCCCGCCAGGAGGGCACGCCGTCTTGTGCTGGGTGAACACCTCTGGACACCTCTGTGGCGCTACAGGGCGAACACAGACTTGAGCACATGGAGCGCAGAGCCTGTGTCTAGCGCAACCCCGGAGCCGCGCCCCGCCAGCAAGCCTGGCACGCCGATTTCTGGCCCACATCGCCTGGTGCACGGTGCAAGCCGCCGCAGGTGAGGACGTGACGGCGTCGGACCGCCCGGAACAATCAGCCGGAATCCGGTGCTCTGTGAGGGCGTTGCAGGCGGCAACGTCGGGCGACCAGAAGTGGAGACCTGTGGAAGACAGGTGAGAGAGCAGGTGGTGGGTGCAGGTAGCAGTTCGGGGGGCGCACGACGGTGGACATCATCGCCTCTTTCATGTTGGACCAGCCGGGAGACTCGAACGCGACGACGGCGGTGCAGGAGGCCACGCTGTGCTCGCTGCTGCCGCCGCCGACGTACATGCTGGGACCGGGCGTGGCCTTGGAGCCGGTAGGCAGGTCGCCGAGGAACTCCTCGGCGAGGCCCTTGGCCAAGGCTTCCGGGACGCCGGCGGCGGCCACGATGGCGTTGGACGCCGTCACCTGCTGCACAGCATGCTGGGCCTTGAGACATGGGAGGCGCACGCGGCATGCAGGTGTTGCATGTTGGCTGTCACGCGCGGGGGCGAGCTGCTCAGAGGCAACCCCCGGCGATGTTTCTGCATTGACGGGACTTTCAAAGCAGGACTCGATGCGTGGGACGACTTGCGTGCTGCGTATGGGCACAGGTGGGTTTACTGTGACGTCTCTTGTCGTCTGCTAGCATAACTTCACTGAGATGGAGTACAATGTCGCCGGCAGCTCACTGGGGGATGCACACCACATAGAGCACGCAGGCCGACCTTGGCACATCGAGGCACCAATACTATAACACACGGCTATGCCACGACAACAGAGTTAAAGACACCACGGCGCAGTGCCGTGCCATGCTCCACAGGAACGTAACCCATGCGCATCCCTGCTCCACAGTAACAGGTGCCAGATCTGGTAGATGATGCAGCGGAACTGGATCCTGATCGGCTCTCAGGCGGCAGGAAGTAAGTGCCCAGGAGAAATGGCGCTGCGTGAGCTGTCTACACGCCAGATGGGGCTATCAGCTAATGCATTGGAACATGCTGCAGCGGCGGCGTGCGCGCCAGAGGTGGGACCGCACGTCAGCATGGAAGCCGGCGAGGACGTCCGCAGACATGGGGGCGCCCGACCAGAACGAGGGCCGCGCAAGGCTGCCTGAGAATGCGACGCTGACGACGCCCTCGCTGGCAAGGAATGCGGGGTCTTTGAGGAGCTCGTTGTTGGCGCCGCTGATGCTGGCTGATTGCTCCTCCAGGATGTGAGGGAGCAGGGACGGCCGTGCAATGCTGTCAAAGAGCAGTTCGGCAGCTGCGCCTACATTGTCACGGGGCGCCTGCATGCTGTTCACCCGCTCGTGCGCATGGCAGTGTCCAGATCGGGTCAGTGGGATTGTTTGCGAAGCGCTGCAGATGCGCTGCAGAGTATGGGTAAGGATGAGGTGGTTGGAAGTATTTGCAGGCAGGCATTTGACTGCGCAGGGGCAGGAATATGCAGAGCTGTTGTCAGTGTGAAGATCATAAACCTTGATGGAAGCCTTGGTGGGATGTGTGGTTTAAGGCTTGATCAGCTCGCAATGTCTCCACAGCGGCAGACACCAGGTCTGAGACTGGAGAATTGAGCATAGACAGAGAAGCATTGAACGTAAGCGGTTAAAGCGCACCGTTGCAAAGAAGACCATAGACTCACGTGTGGATAGCGATGACAGTGTGACGCCATAGTTCTCTGCCTGCACATTTGTGACGCCACTCAGCGACATGGCTTGGACACGTGGCATGCGCTCTCGGGTTGCAGAACAATGTTTGATACACACCTGTCTCACCGTCGCAAAATGTGTCCTGCTGGTTGTTCCTTTGAAGATCATCGACTCTAGGAGCTGAGATGCTCCTGCAAAACAGGCCAGCTACTCCAGCACCCACTGCAGGAAGGCCGTGACAGCCACGGCACGTGCCCCAGCACATGGAAAACTGCATGCAATGCGCAGGTGCCATACCTTCACAATGTGCGTCTTCATACACACTGCCAGCATTGACGAGGACAGCGACCGATGCTAGCGGATTCTGCAACATGATACCGAATCAGCCATGCAACAAGCAGCAATTTCCAGACTTGGAAGAAAACTTCATGAATGTACCTGTATGTCTTGACATCCAACCCGGAGCCCGTTAGGGAGCGTGCTGATAGACGTTGGCGGTTCAGAGGTCGCAGGTGGGGCTGCCTTGACTTGCTCGTAATCCGAGAGCGGGATGTCCAACGGCGGGGCAACTGCCTTCCTAGCGCCAAGACCTAGAAATCCCGAAGCAGCTGAGGACGGTGCTGGCACAGACGCCGTCGCAGAGGACGACGACAGCGTCCTTACCGCTTGGCCGAGTTGCCACACCGCTTGCTTGGACCGACTCATATTGGCAGTTCAACGTGAGACATTGACGTGAGGATAATGTACTTCTGACATAACACCGCGCCTTTCTGCGCCGCAGGCCCTCTGTGTCGACCTAGGCCTTGGGAACACCGAGTGCACCGTTGTCTCGACTACTTTAGCTCAATGATGGAAGACTGTGCCGGAGCGGCTATCGTCAAGCACTCCTTCGCACACAGCGAGCCATGACCACATCTGTAGAGGAGTTGACACAGGAATGTTTGTGTCGTGGTGCCATACTGGCCGTTCTGATATGCTCTCGTCGCCGAGCATCTTAAACGGAGCGACAATCTGACATGAGCAGATATACCTGTCGGTCACCCCGAAACCTACCCACCAGTGCACAAGTGTAGCTATTGTTTGGCCGCCGCCGATATCTTGCATCTGATAGCAGTTCTCACCTGTTCATCCGTGGCCCGCCTGTACCCATGACAGTGCGTTCTTTTATTTAGCTCTGTAGAAGGGCACGATCACACACTGCCACACAGGCATTGTGTGATCTACTATCTTTGTCCTCATCTCGTCATTTTTTGTTGTAGGACTCTCAGGGAAAAAACGTGTTCCACAATGATCTAATAGGTCAACAGGAGGCAGAATCAGCTGACAGCATGACACAAGCTCCTGCAGAACCTTGGGATGTTCCTTTGGAAGCATCTGCAGCAGCAACGGCTGGATCTGCACCAGCATACCGTCAGGTTCGCATGTTGTGCTGGACCGTATTCTTTTGTGCATCCGGATCCAAAACTCAGCCCCAGTCGGACATGTGCAGTCGGATGCAACTACAGCCACCACATCCGACAGGGAAGAAGTTCGAATCGACTTCGTTGACAGCAGTGCAACAGGGGAGCGCAGCTATCAAGCGGCCACTGAGAGAGCAGCACCATTCGCTGGTGCAGGGCCATCAAATGAAAATGTAGGCAAGACAAGCTTTTTCCAGATAGCCCACTACCAACGATACTTCAACGTTGATACGATGGTGTGCCACGTTACTCAGCTGCCTTGCAAAAGCCTCACAGCAGTACACACAGGCACCCAAATGCCACACACGAAACCATAAGAAGTTGCGACAAAAAATATACAGGATTCTGCATTTTATATAGAAGGGATACAGGTCGTCGTGGACTCACCATAGACTGTTAATTTAGCCTGTGTGTAGTTCCCCCCTTACTCCCTTATGCACAGGCCCCTGACTCCGATTGGAGAGTGCGAGGCACATGCAGGATGTCCTCAAGCGCATCCTCGGAGCACTCATCTTTCGGAAGGACCTCTTCGCTGAAGTGGAAGCGTCTCCAGACCTCTATGGTCCGTTCTGGCTGGCAACGACCGCCGTCTTCCTGATGGCCATGATATCAAATGCTCTCGACTGGTTAGCGCAACGGGAGGCGTGGGAGGGCGACCTCGAGAAGATCGCTTACGGAGCCACAATCATGTATGGCTATGTATTCGGTGGCGGATTCCTGCTGTGGGTTTGGCTGAAGGTCGTCTCCCTCGCCCAAATCTCACTCGTTGCGCTGTGGTGCATATACGGTGCGCACTCTACATCCCGAGTCCATTCTGCTTGTGTCCTCAACCTACGGTCACACCGTATTCTGTCACACAGTATTCTGGGTGCTTGTGTATGGCCTGTCTGGTGGTGTACCGGGCCGCCATGCAAACAACATTGCATCTAGCACACCAGCTATCCAGTACCTACCAGCTTGCGAATCAATGTAAGATTTCACACAGAGCTCGCATTCTGTGGGTGCTCTCCGTGATGCCATGGCCAGTATGCTGGGACAGGGGCAAGGCGCAGCGTCCCCCGCATTGTTGTAACGCTCGAGGGGGCCTTGTGCCATGCGGCACCGCCACCTCAGGTTCAGGAGGCACACATGAAGAGGCACGTGACAAGGCGGACCGCGTTGCAGGCTACAGTATGGCCATCTGGCTGCCAGTGACGCTTCTGGCGATCGTTCCAAAGTCAATTGTCCTGTGGGCCTTATGCCTGGGCGCTTCTGTGTATTCTGGAATCTTCCTGGTCCTGAACTTGAAGCAACCGATCCAAGAAAGCCTCATGCCATCGCGGCAGTTCCTGACGCTGGCTGGAATCTTTAGTGTGCACCAGGTAGTGGGGTTGCTGCTTCGTGTGTATGTTTTCACATACAACCTGCCACCTGAAGAGCAATAGCAGCTGATGGTGACGTCTACAACATTCTGTAAACAAAAGTTCTGAGTCTACAGTGTGGGATCAACATGCCTGTTTCTTTGCCAGGAGTGCAGATGACGCGTACAACTACGGGTTTGTGCATTGTCGCTGACTGCGTGTTCCATGGAATCCATGTCCTCACCTCAGCCTAGCAACCACCGTCAGCAGAAGACAATGCACTCGTACTCATCCCAGTCCAGACAAGGGTTTCCATTACAAACATGGAAACGTCGTCTTCACACTGTGGCGTGCGTGCGCCACACCCCTGGAAACACACATTAACCCCACTCCACAAAATGTAAAACTCTCCTCCGTCACACATCATTCAGCGAATACCTATGAGAACGCCTGTGCAGGGGTCCGGTTTGGCTGCATCCTCACAAAAAAATGTCCACATTCCTGTGTCCGATCAGCTGCACTTGGGGTCTGCGACACATGCATTGCCAGGGCCAGCCAACGGTCCTCGCACGTCCACGGCCTGCGCCGCTGTTGCACGGGGCACCAGACTGTGTTTCACAGGTACGCATCGGATCGTGCTCGCGGTGCTGCATGTGGATGCACGTGTGACGATAAGTCACAACCAACCTGTCAGCAGTGCACCCTGATCAAGCAACGGGCCTCTGCCAGCCGCCTGATTCCGAAACTGTTCAACAGCGTGAGCTGTAGCGCTCTGAGCCCATCCCCCGCATGGGTAGCATCCCGCCACAGCCCGGCCTGAGGTGCTGCAGCTACACGCTACCATGGAACCCTGGTTGCAGCAGCCGCCCTGGCTAACTGAACGAGATCATTGCAGAGAGCGCCCCGGCGCACACGAGAGCAACAAAGCATGCAAACCCAAACGCCGCATTGGCTGCGTTGGTCCCGGGGTCCGCGATGCCGTCCAGCACGTCCGGGGTTGTGGGCACCACGTTCAGAGCTCGCGGCGGCGGGGGCGGCATCGGGGGGCGCGGCGGGGGTGGAGGGGGGGGCGGAGTGATTGCCGGCATCAGCGACTTGGGTGCCCGGGGGGTGCCGACGAGCCCGGCCTGCGGCAGCATTCGCGTCACCACCCAGTC
Organism: Ulva armoricana; assembly: GCA_032360965.1. Taxonomy (NCBI): domain Eukaryota; kingdom Viridiplantae; phylum Chlorophyta; class Ulvophyceae; order Ulvales; family Ulvaceae; genus Ulva; species Ulva armoricana. The sequence continues at coordinate 3,182,292 of JAUMHO010000007.1, forward strand.
TGCGGTGTTGCCTTCGCACCAGTCCGGGTTGAGTGTGTCGTTCTGAGCGGCTTCGCTTGCAGCAAACAGCCGCGCGCAGTCTGTTGTTGGGTCCTGCAGAGCGTCGTTAGGCCATCAGCTTGCAGCAAGAAGGCCGCTGAAACCAAACGGATGCGAGCGCACTGTTGCAGTCTCTGAGCCAGTGGCCACTCTCAGCAGCACACCGGTCTCAACAGCCACCTCTACAGCAGGACAACAGGCATTGACATGTCTCCGTCACTTTCCGGCCCGGCAGCACACCGGCCCCGAGGGCTGTGTGTCGCGCAGATTCAGCCACCGTCTTTCCCCGCCACCCTTCTCCCCGTGAGGATGACCCACACTTCTACGGAAGCAGTGCCTACGCGCTGACAAGAGGGTGCATAGATGTCCGCATGCCAGATTACTACCAAGCAGTACTAAGGAAATGTATGAAGAGCAGCAGCGGGCGTGTCAGCGGACCTTGAGAACGTCCAGCATGCCGCGCAGCGTCGCCACGTCGCGGCCGAGCGCGATGCCGATCGCCTCCCGTTGGCAGATCTGCCGCCCTCCACTGCCCTCCGCGGTGAACCCCTTGCAGTCCTGCCAGAGCTGGTGCCTGCCCCAGGTCTCCATGCCGGCCTCATTCAGCAGCCCCGACCGCACAAACTGTGCTGTCGAGTTGATCGCCACGGCGGGCGCGCCCGCTGCCGGAGCTCCGGCCGCGTCATTGGTTGGGGAGGAATCAGAGTGGTCAACGCCGGCGGGCGCATGGTGCGCGCAGCCCAGTTTTTCCACATTTGCACGGCCTGTGACGGGGTCGGTCGTGCCATCAGGCCACTCCATATCATAGCAGATGTCTGTCATGTTTATCTTCTGGCCCGTGCGTGGATCGAGCCACCACGTGGCACAGTAGCGTGTCACTCCATTGTATGCGTACTGCAGGCACGTGAGTATTCATAACCTGGTTGACGATCTGAGTGCAGCTAGGCTGCATGCGTGGGAGGTGCGTGCACAGTCATCACGGGTGCATGGTGACATTCCTCATGGACACAGGGCTGAAGTGACTATGCAAGCATGACTGTGTTTGAGTTCCATGTGGCCCCAGGTCCTATTCTCCTTAGATAAAGATTCCTGCATGTGTTGCAGTCCATGAACGGAGTACTTCCATCCGACCTCTGCCAATGTGTGCACCAGGCCCGGCAGACTGGCATTTTATTGGGCCATTCAGCCTGACTTTGGATGTTTGTGCATGGTGAACTGCAGCGCCTGCAAGCATTCCACATCCATGCCCAGCTGTGAAGCCCCAGTTCCATGGATTCTGGTTTACTGCCAACTCCGACCATCTGTGTGATGGGACTGAAAGATTATCTCGGTTTCAAAGTGGCATGCAGTTTGTCTGGGCTGTTCGCTCATTGTAGAGACTGCCATGCGGGCTCCAGCAAGGTAATATCCATCCAAAGATCCACGATGCTTGGCTCAAGTGAATTTGCTGGCCGGCACAAGCACCAGGCTCTCCCGTCACCATGTCAGAGATGTGTCAGGCACCCTCAGGATGCGCAGGCAATATGTGATGCCCACCCCCAGCCATTGCATGGACTGCGGCTCACAGTTTCTACAGCCTGAGGAATGCAGTGACCGAGCGTCCAAGGGGAAGAAGCAAGCATGAGTAGCAAGGAAACAGATGAATCTGCTGCTCTGATCATACCTGTGTGGACCTGTAACAAGCACCCTCGATGTAGAAACGTAACAAGTAGTTGACCACGGGATCGCTGAAAATGTTTTTGGATAGTCCGATCGAAGCATGAATCCATGAAATGTCTGTCTTGCACTTTCCACGTCCATTGTTTTCAGGCCCAGGGCTCCACTTGCAGTACGTACCATCTCCTCCCGGTATGATGTCTCCCCACATCTGATCCTCAGTTGGTACAAGCACACTGTCTGATGCATTTCCTCTGTCATAGTCTTTCCAGTCGGGCTCAGGATAGCCTGCAACTCATCGACATGCTAGGATGTACGTGCTGAAGACAGCGCCATCAACCTCTGCCTAGACCTGAAAGCTCTTGATAAGGCTGTTCACATGACGGAGAACTATGGTCGCCAACATGACATGTGCAGTCTCGGGAGAGCAGGCCTGCGCGAGACTGCTGTCCAGCGAAAGGCACATATCCAGTACATGTTCACACTTAACAGAAACATATACTCTGTTAGAATTGTTGACATGAGGGCCCACAGCATACCCAAGTCTGGCATGATGTAAGTGTCCGCGTTGGCCTCTACTTGCATGCACACAACGCACAGTGCAAGAAGACCGCATAAACACCAGATGACTGCTGACATGTCAAGGGTAAGTGCGGTTGAAAATACCGGCATTCTCTCGGACAGAATAATTTGGTCCGGCAACAATGTTGGCCGGCAAAGGAAGCTGTTGCTGCGCCGGGCTACAATACTGGAGCAAAGGCGGTGCAGAGACTTGGGGGTATTGAAAGTTCCCGCAGGCAGTGACTGTACTCGGCATCCTGTGACTGCTACGCTCGGATGAGAGCCGAGAAGAGGGTCTCGCTGTTGCACCTATGCCACCACAGCGTTCGAGGGTGATGACACGTCCAACCAACCGCCGCCGTCAAATTCCACAGTATCGCACGCAACCTTTCAGGGGGTTAAATCACACTGCTTTTTCGAGGCCATGTGAGTCATTGCGGTCTTCAAGAGCTGTAGCAGCAGAACAAGTTCGCCTCTTCCGCCCACCGAGCGGGAGCTTCCGTCGCTGCGACAGAAGGCATGTCCCGACAACATGCTGAACCCATGCACCGCCAACGACGTCGTCGAAGCCTCCAGACATCTGGCGAAGCATACAGCCGTGACGGTAAAACAAGCAGGGTGCGTTCGATTTCAGCAAGGCCTGTTAAAGAGATGCTCGGGGTTTACGAGAGCAAACTTTTCGAGACGCAGAGTCCGCTTCGAATGCACCTCACCGTGCGTCAGCGTGTATGCACGCTGACACTGGAGCTGCCATCACACTCTGACGCGTAAACCCGGGCCAGCCGTACGGAATTACGCGAGGCTAGCACAATTTACAATTCCACGTCCTCAGACACGATTTGATAGCCTACAGCTCGACGGTGCATAATATGGGTGGTAACGGGATGGCAAGCCACAGACGTCTCCAATCGCCCACCGGCTCCAGACAAAGTTATTGAATAAGACTGGCACCGAGCCTGGCATTATCTCTAAAAATGACCGCCAACCTGCCCCTGTCGGATCATCGAATGCGTATCATCGATTGTGGCGGCCATGAATCCGGCGCATGCACGCCACGACGTGGCATGCTGGCGATCGCCGATGCTGCTGTCTCTGCTACCGCTGTCGCCCATGAGCGGAACCACGTCATGCATGACACACGCGTACTCCAATGGCCCCGCAGCCCTTTCCCCCACCCAAATCCCCATGGAAAAGCCCTGCTTATCTGTCAGCAAACTGCGGCCCTGGCCACCAGCACACCGGCAGGCTCCAGGCACGGCGAAGCATGCATCATTCGCGGGGGGCAACCTGACGACCTGCACGGCGAAAAGGCCGCAATGCATGGAATGTGGCGGGTACGACACGACGACCCCCACCGTTCCCATTCAGTTTTGCACGCATGGAGCTTACAGCAGCAGCGCCGCTGCCGCCGCGGCGGCAAGCGCAACAGTCGCAGCGGCAGCGATGCCATGCGCGCCATCCTCTTCCGCAATGCCTGCACGCTCCCCAGGCGACGCATCGGCGGCAGGAGGCCCTTGCGCGCCGTCGAGGCCGGGTGCCGTCCCCGCACCCCCCGCGGGAGCCACCGGCGCGAATGGATCCTCAACGGCGACCAGCTGGATCGGCTCGACCATCGGTGGCGGCGGGAATGGCGGCGGGGGAGGTGGCGGCGGCGGAGGCGCCGTCACGGTCGGGTCAAGAGACATCGGCTGTTGGGGCGTGCCGGTGATGTTGTTCAGGGGAAGCGTGTTGCTCATGATCCAGCTCGCTGTGTCGACCTCGCACCACTGTTGATTTGGCGTCTGCCCCTGCTGCGCACCGTTCGTCTCGAAGTTGCCGTAGCAGTTGGCCACATCAAACTGCACACACACGCGCGCATTCCCTCAGCCGTGAGTGCTATCGGTGTTCCTCTGGCATGTTCATGAACTGTTTCCCTGTAAGACATGCGCTGCCGGTGGCGAGGCAAGATGCGACCATTACTCATCCCAGACCAGGGCGGAGCCAGGCAATGCGTGCTGCTACATGTGGCTGAGAGCCGGACGCGCTCATGTGCCGGCGCTGTCAGTGGCACGTCCGCCTGGGGGGGGGGGGGGGGGCACCGCAAGCCACAGTGTTGCAAAGACGGCGGGAGTGCATGCAACGAAGCTCTCAAGCCGGGTTGGCTCGGGAGCGAGCGTGCCGTAGCGCGCTGTGTTGTGTCTCCGCCAGCCGTGTGTGCTGCAGGCGGCGGCCCTGTCAGAGCGTGGCGGCACCCAGGCCACAGCAGGATTGCTGCTTCTGCCGCCACACCCCTGCCTGTGTTTTGTCTTGTTTCCACCTGGTGTAGGGACGATCTGAGAGATATCAGGACTGTGTGTGGCTTGGCGTGTCAGCGTCCTGGGACAGTCGGCGCTGCGCACGATGTCGGGGGAGCCCCTCACGTAGACACGGACGCCGCTCCAGCTGGTGCGCGGGTGTCTGGTGACGCCATAAACACAGCTGACCAAGCGTGTGGCGCTGTGCTGCGGGTGCATGTCACCAGGCGATCGGCGAGGCTAAAGAATCAGTCAGGACGGGCAGGGTGCGCGTAAGAACCGGGTGGCAAAGAACGTCTTGCATGCCGTCAAACTGCGCAGTGGTACCCTTGTGTAGCCACAAGAGCCAGTGCATTTCTATTCATGGGTTTGCATGGTGCAGACAGGTGTGCTGCGAGCTGTGCAGGCTTGGTGCGCCTGGGCTGACGATCGAAACGAAGACACAGCACAGAGGGATGCGGGGCCGCCTGCTGCGATCGGCCATGCATGCAGTCTTGTATGCCAAGGCAGAAGAGCAACACTCTATCACCATGCTGTCCGCTCGGACGGCATGTTGACTCGGTGGCCAAAGCAGCGCAGTACCGCCGAATGTACGAGCGGCCAGAGGCATCTTTGGATCGATCCTTGTACTAATGACAACATTGACATCACACTGGAGCAGGGAGGGAACGAGGCATGCATCGCGTGAGTGCCCGGAGGGGGGGGGGGCGCACCCGCATGATGTGCAGCATCGATCGGAGCACGACCGCGTTCAGGCCAAAGTTCTTTCCGAAGGCCTCGCGGTAGCACGTGTCGCGGCCGGAGCTGAATGGCTCTGTGAAATCTTGGCAAGCATACCTGCACAGCGCGCCCCTCAGCCACAACCCTGACAACCTGCTGCATGCAAACCAGCAGGCCCTCCCGTGTTTTAGTCATGCATTGACTTATTTGATGATCAGGCGATGCGACACTGGCACGGACAGGCCTCCTGAAGTTGACTGCCACACTGTGACTGACCGGCCCTGCTATGAAGTCTGCAGCATGCATGAGCCATGCAGACTTGGTGGGTAGAAAGGCAGCACCAGAAGCTTGAGTCTGGTGAGGCAGCAGCAGTCAAGCAGGAGCTCGCAAAGCTTGCCCGCAGCTGTGGAGCTGGCAGCTGCGCAGATCTCGGCACTGCCACTAAACGGAGCCTCAAAAGGGCAGGACAACACAGGCAAGTAGAGAGTACAGTTCTCAGGCTCTTGAACGCGGCCGTGTTTTGATTTTCTCAGGCCTGGCGCAGGGCGCACGGTGTATGCATTGAGAGTAGCACGTAGCACCCTCTTTCAACACAATGGATGCACAGCAGGAGGCGAGGGGCGGGGGAACAGGCGTACCACTGCTGCCGCGTGGGCCAGCCCTCGAGGCCATCCTGGTTGTACACCTCGAAGAGTTTTACAAAGTCCGCACGGGTTGCGATGACCGTGCCCTGTGCGACTGCGGTGGTTGTCTGCACGGATGGGTCCTCGGCAGCCGTCGGGAAGCCGAGGGGGGCCGGGGCGGTGACATTGGCAGCCGGGGCGACTGGTGCTGCCGGCGCCGCTGCCGGGACGGTGGCAGGGGCCTCGGTGACGGGAGCCAGGGCAGTGGCATTTGCGTCGGGCGCGGGTGCGACCGCGGTGACAGCCGCAGTCGGGGCGGCGGTGGTTGCAGCCGGGGTGGTCGCAGCCGGGGCGGTCGCAGCCGGGGCGGTCGCAGTTGTGGCGGTCGGATCCGGGGCGGTCGCATCCGGGGCGGTCGCAGTCGGGGCGGTCTCGTTGGCCGTAACGGTGGTGTCGGCGGTGCCGTTTGCGGTCAGGGTTTGCTGGCCGGTGGCGGTGCCGTTTGTGTCGGGCTCGGCGAGGTTGTTGATTGCCTGCCGTAGGCGGCGGCCGCCGGCGGCGGCCGGGGCCGTGCTTGGGGCCTCTGGCGCGGCAGACGGGACGGTAGCGGGGGCTTCTGTCGTGGTGGTAGACTGCGGGGCAGATAGATTTCTGCCACCCGTTGACGGCTCTGGCGCTGTGGCGCTAGTGTCACTGACGGTCGTGGCGGCGGCCGGCTCGGGGGTTGCTACGCTCGAGACCGGCGCCGTGGAGGTGGGGACGGCAGTGGTCGAGGTTGGATCGGCTGCGACGGTTGCAGTTGCCGGCGCGGCGAAAGGTGCGGCGACCGGCGCTGTGGCGGTCGCGACTGGAACGGTGGCCGTGACAGGCGCAGCGACGGGGAGGGTGGCAGCGAAGGGCACAGCAGCGGGACCGGCGACGGCGACAGGCGCAGCGAAAGGGCTGGCGACGGCGACAGGCGCAGCGACAGGGCCGGCGACGGCGACCGGTGCGACCGGGGCTGCTGTTCCATTCACTGGAGCAACCGGGGCTGCCGCCGGGGCGACCGGGGCCGCCACCGGCCCTGTCACCGGGGCGACGACTGGTACTGCCACTGGCGCTGCCGGTGGGAGGGATGTGCCGACAGGCTGGAAATTACTGGCCGGCGCCGCCGTGGCGCCGACGGTTGTGAAGTTGGAGGCACCGTCATCTGGGGGCGCGATGATGGTGTCGTTGGTGTCCACAGGTCCACCGAAGGGTGCCTTGTGCGCGCAGCCCCACTTTCGCAGCACCGGCTGCCCCGTGAATTGATCTATGACTTGCTGTGTGATCTCGTAGCACGTCTGGTTTGTTGGGACCTTGGTGTTCGTGGCGGAGTCCCACCACCACGGTGCACAGTACTGCGCTGCGTCATTGTCGGAGTACTGCACGCACATGCATATGCGTCATGCATCTGTGCTTTGAAAAACACACACTCATCGGTCGTAAGAAATGATGCACTACTACGGGCGAAGAGCCACCTAATCCGACAGGTAATTTCTGGAGAAAAAGCGGAACGATTGGAACATATGAAATTAGTATACATGCAATTTTTCACGGCGGCAAACTAAACGCAGAGCAAATTTGATTGCAGCGGACGCCGTGGCAAGCTGAACGCAAATTTGTGGAATGGACCGGCGCCAGTGTACATTCTGTCTGCTGGCGCAACGGACAAACCCCTGAAGCAGCCAGTTTACAGTCTGGCAGGTACGTCTGAATTAAACTGAAACATCGTTGGACCAAAGGCAATGGCTGTACATCAACGGCTGAGAGCGCGCACCCGCAGCTGGCCCGTCGTACACCAGTAAACACTAGCCCACCGGACGGCGCAAGACACGCAATCGACAGTGAATATGAGTGAGTGTACAGCCGAGAATATCATTAGTGCAGTCGTCCTGTGCACGCACGCACGGATGACGCACCTGTGTCGAACGGTAGCAGGCCCCTTCCAGATGAAAACGTAGAATGTAGTTCACCACGGGATCAGAGAAAACCGCTTTAGAAAGGCCGACTGCAGCATGTATCCAAGAGATGTCTGTTTTACATACGCCTCGTCCGTTGTTCTCGTTTGTATTAAACCACTTGCACAGGGAAGCGTTCGCGGCTTGGTAAGGCTCTATGTCTCCCCACAATGTCGTCGTCTCATTCATGACGACCGCTACATCATTGGCACTGCCTTGCCTGATGGGGTACCAGTTGGGCTCGGGGATGCCCAGATCAGGCATGTTACCCGTGTTGACGTTTGCCATCGCAACGGGGCTGCAGAGTAGCGCTGCGGCCATCAACCATGTCGACGACGAGGAAACCATTCTGAATCAACCTGCTATGAAATATGTCGCGGCCAACCTGTATGTATGCCCCGGCGGGGGCCGGCAGAGAGGGGTAGTGCGTCAAAAGCGGGCAGACGGAGGGACTGCACGCACTCTGTAATGACGACGAAAGAAAAACGCACACGCTACCATTCCAGGCCAGCGTATGTTGGCGGAGGGGGGCTGCAGACCGAGGAGAGCAAGGTGCTGTCATTTGTGGATCCGGCACATGACCACTTGGCCGCACGCATGAGCCTTACGTCACTATCACATGTTTCGATGCCTCGAGGTAGTAAATGCCGCTCATCGACAATCAAAACCGACGTGTCCACTTGCCACAAAGGCACAGAGGACACATTTTTATGTGACGTGAAGTTGATACCAGCCAGCGCATCTGTGGCGTCGCTCCCTGCGATCGCAAAACGTGGTTACTGCCAGCCGAGTCTATGCTTTGTTGTGTACAATTGCTGGTGTCCATCGACGAGAGTGTTTTGCAGAGCATCGCAATCGCAGTCCATGCCATCACATGTTCTGTGTTAATATATGTTTACCATGTGTCAGTGATTTTGGTAGTTGAAAGTACTGGCTGTAGCGCTTCCAAGGTATGCTTGAGCTGCACCTGCGACATGGCCGCATGTGCATGTTTGCTCTTGTCAGCTCCTGAGCAAGCTATAAACACCCGATGCATTGAACACACTTTATCAGTGTGTCCTTGCACCAACTGCGGTGCCATGCTTGTGACATGCTTGTGTCGCTGTGAATCGTGATGTCGATGTGCGCAACATGCGGCACTTGCACGCCGGCCCGTAACCGATGCCACAGACCACACATCAACGACAGCAGTCACATCAGCGACAAAGCATGTATTTTCTTTCTCCTGGCATTGCCTCTTGATTCTCCGACAGACCGGTGCACAGGATGTGCCCAAATGCGTCGGTGTCGCACCGGCAGGAATGCCGCGTTCGTCACGCAGCCACAACAATACTGGCATCTCTAACCAAAGATCCTTACAAACAAAATTTTCAGCGCTCTGGCTACAGTCGGACGCCGCTGGTGGCTCGGGATCTCGACAACGCCGTGGCCGGTCGCTATGGACAAGCATTTCGTGCCGTCCTATGCCAGGCCTGATACCATCATGACGGCGACAACAGCACCGGATCCGCTCACGAAGAAGTATGGCAAGCCACTGCAGAGAAGCATGTGTGTGATGGGTGGAGCGGAATCATGGGACCACAGCAGCCCGTGCCGCATAGTTGTGGAGCCTGTCGTGTGCGTATACTCTGGTCCAGGTGCCAGCAGTTGTCAGACATCACAACGGCACATTGTGTTAACCAAACCACATAATCATGCGCTACCAGTCACGCCCATAGCAGGGCTTGGCAAGCAGACAAGGTGTCGTTGCTGACTTGGCTGCTCTGGGCATCATTGTAGTCATCATTGCGCTCCGCAGGTGTTGTAACATGCCACGGCTTGTGTCCTTCCACCTTAACCTGAGGTATGCATGAGGTAAAACAGGCAGGGCAGCTACAGTACTGCCACCGGCACAGGACCAAGGCACTTCTTACATCGTTGTTGAAGATGCAAGGCACCTGTTGTGATCATGTGCTGGCAGTGTCCTCATGGATGCAGCAAAGTCATCATGTACACATACAGCCAGGCCAAACCTGGACCGATGCAGCTGTTTCACGGAAAGGCCCAACTCGTACTGGCAAGCACAGAGAGTGAGCACACAGCAAGAAGGCGATGCCGAATCTGTCTCCTGTTGTCCGTGCAGCAGACAGCAGCAAGGCGGCCGGGGACCCCCTTTGGGCAATCACAGGAAAATGCGTGTGGGATCAATGCGATTGGCAAAGGGGTTTGCGTGCGTTTGCGTGCATTGGTTTGCGATCTGGCCAGCCCCATGCATCTCTATTGCGACGGAACCGAGTAGTGGAGCCACAGTTTTCTGGCAGACCAAGATGCCTCCATGCAACAGGCTGAGTCTGTTTCTCGGTCGATTGACATTGTCGTCGATGTACCTGCTTTGCGGCAAGTGCAGACATGTTTGCGTCAACAGCATAGTGGGCACAAGCAGAGCCAAACAGTCCGTATGTTTCGGTGCCACACCTGTCCTTGCACCGGAGAACAGCAGACTGATCCTCCAGCACAACCACTCCATAGCAACCGGCTTGCAATTGACCAGGCAGTGTAGCATAGCAAGACAGCGCATCTTGACAAGGCAGACGGACGATGCCAATGTCCATGGGACAACATCCGCCTGATTGAAGATCGCTGTGTATGACCATCAGCATCTCGCTCATTGTCATGTATGCATCTTCCATGCCCTTGAAGTGTGAAATGTGCAGAACCAGGGGCTTCTTGACCGGCCCGTTCGCGGATCAACCCCAAGTCACATCGGCGCCGAAACAACCCTGCCCATCTGCATGCAGGAGGCAACCAAACGAAACGATGTTGAATGATGCCATCTGTCTGTCTGGACTCTGCGTACCGTGGCATCCAGGCAGGCACTGGCCACAGCCGCAATCAGCAGAGGTTGAAAAAGGGGGCAAAAACAAATCGGGAATCACGCTAACGGAGATGCCACATGGGGCCATTTTCAGGGCAAACAGAATTGGACATCCTGATGTGGAAAACTGAAACCTCCACTGTGCCTTTCTGCTAGCGAAAGGCAAGAGGGCTGACCTGCCACTTGGTGAAGTGGAAAATGTCCAGTTCCTTTGCCCCCGTAGCCCGCCATCTGTTCACCAGACTATCTCCACACAGCACATCCTTTCTCCATCACATGCGTGGTCACGGGACCGGAAAACGCCCTTGTTGCGGAAGGAGCGCTGGTGGAGGTGGCAAGCCGCACCCCAAGTGGACGCAAGGGCCCCATGTGGCATCCCCCTAGGTTTTCACCCAGGCGGCCATCGGCCTCGGCGCCCCAACCGATAGGGGAGGACGCGGGGAACGGGGGCCCACAGCCAACGGGACGTCACAAGCCGGGGGCATTCGATGGTCGGAGAGTAAGGTGCAGAGGCCGTACGCATGAGCCATGGAGTGCACGCATGAAGGAAGGAGGCAAACTCCACAGTCCGGGAGGCAAATGCCACCCGTGCCGCCAGTACCTTGCACGTCAGGTGAGGCAGGCAGGGGAATCAGACAGGCGGCAGCACGCACAGACGATGCTATTACGCATGCAGCGACGGGGGGGCCGCAGAGGCGACTGACCAGCGATGTGGCAACGCCCTCAAGCGCCAGGAGAAGGTCAAGGAGGAAAGGGACTGTGCGCACCGTGGCGACTTCAACTGTGCGCACCGTGGCGAGGAAAGGGACTGTGCGCACCGTGGCGAGGAAAGGGACTGTGCGAACTGTGGCGACTTCATAGCAGCCACCTCCATCCGGGAGCCTGCGTTCGACGACCGGCTGTACGCCAGAGGCCGCCACAGTGGCATGCAGAAGGTCAAGGCGCAGGCAGTGGAGTCGCAGCACGCCAGCATGCAGCGCGATGCACATGCATGCACATGCATGCATCACGTGTTGCTGGCGTGCCGTGCGGAACTCTCTCAAAGCCACATGCGCGGCCTACACTACTCGCGAAGGGTTCCCATGCATGCGTCCAGTGTTTGATAGAGCAGACCACCGAAACGCTGTCAAACTGTCCAATGTCTTGGGGTTGAAGTCAGCGCTGTGCCGCAACAGATGACTGCAGAAACTTACGGCTGCGCACATCCGTACTACACCGGCTCTACAGGCGAAACTGATGTCAGCGGTCCGTGGCGGGCTTGTGCCCAATCGCGGTGCCGCTACTTCTGCATGTTCAGCGCCGTGTCGAGCATATCTGACTGGCCCCTGGGGTGCGGCTGCTGGGTCTGCTCCCCGATCACCATGACACTTCGGGGCCCGTTTCATAGCCGCTTGCCCCCGTCCGTGTACGATTCACTTGATCAGCTCCGCACGGCTTCCTTTGCCCATTTACTTTCATGCTGGGCACCCTCCGTGTACTTGATCAGTACAGGGGGATGTGCCTTTACATCGAAGAGGGGCACGGTCACAGGTGCATCACGCCACAGCGTACAGGTCTCGAATCAGACCACCCTA
>JAUMHO010000007.1:3194670-3212264 GCA_032360965.1 Ulva armoricana
AACACAGGCACATCCAGTCCGGCGTCGTAGTGCCTGCCCTGCTCCCGTGAGATCACGAGGCCACTCTTGCGATACATATATGGTTGATGCGGGTCGCAGCTGAGGTTGCCTATAAAACCAGATCTATGAGACATCTACACGGTGTTGCCATTCACCCGTTACAAGTAGATGGGCTTAGCGCTTGATCATTTTGCGTAACTGGGTCATATATATGCTGTTGCAGCAATTGTTAACGTTGACATTCTCGAGACCAACGTCCTCTCATGCTCCGCAACGATGACAACTGTTGAGGATTGTCACCAGACACTAGTGATAAAATTTTCATGCTTTTGTGATAGCGTTAGAGCAGCGCGTGTGGACGTCATGGAATACATTGATCTGTGCGAGGTGACAGCGAGCTGGACTTGTCTGCAGTGCTAGTCCCAGTCACTGCGTGAGCGGTTATTCACCACAACCACCAATGATTGTGGCCATCGGGCGATACCAAGCGAAGCATGGCTTCCATCACCTAGGTCCAAAACGTGATGTATGAGTCCTGCATGCAGAATTGTCTCACACACAGGAAGCCGCAAGTCCAGTTGTTGTTTGCAGGCACAACCGTTGGCAGTTTGCGAACGTGCCAATTACATGCAACGTGTAGACATCATTGTTTAGGCAGCCGAATTCCAGCAATTATAGCAGCTCGAGAGAGCTGTGGGGCACACGGACTTTGCCCTCTATGTACATGAAAAATCAGCCAGATGTATAATTTTCAGATCCTGGCCCTGGCACAGAACCACTACTATCAGTGACAGTGTGACAATCACCTGACAGCCTATCGCCGGGTGCATCACAGATGGTCCAACAACTCATGGCGCACAACGTTCCCCAACACTACGTCACAGTCTGCAAAGATATGGCTTCAGCATTTGCCAAGAGCAGTCCCTCAATACCTGGAGGGTGCTGTAACAAGCAAAACAATATGAAAACAGACACAACAATGAATCACTCCACTTGGACAGGCTGTGGACGTCAACGGGTCTACGTGCCACACACCGACCCGAGCGGCCCGCCTGTCATTAGGCAGGAAAGGAAGAGCTCATCCACCAATGCACGACCAGCGCATGAACATCAGGTCGGCAACACAGAGCTCGGCAACCCACACATCGCAACGGCGTGAATGAGTGCCCTACTGGCATCGTCCCGGAGAGCCCTGCTCAATCAAGCACGCCAACACCGTCCTCCTTGGATGGGGACAGCACATGCCCGATCTGCATCTGCTGCACTGTCGTGGCGGTGAACCGGCCGCCCACTCCCATGATGACGACAGCGAGGTCATCAGGACTAGCCAGGCGCGTGTCGACGGCATGCTGCAGGCCGTGAGCGAGGATGCCTCTGGGGTGCGCGCCGGCCGCAGCGAGCACGGGTGTCACGCCGTGTAGCAGGTTGCACTGCCGAGCAATCACGTTGCCCTGCATGCCAGCCCAGCGTGACTGCTTCAAGCATTATCTGAGCTGTGCCGCACGACAACAGCACGGGCTTCCTACCAAACCCTGGTCAACGCGCTGCATGCGATTGTCCAACTTCGCAGACAAAGACGGTACAGCAGATGTATAACAAGGCACTGATCTGTAGCATCAATTTTACGATTGCATGCTCAGCCAGCAATCAACCAGGAACTGACTCAAACTGCGAGCCGCACGCTGTGTCGTCACAGTCAGTCCATCAACCCAAGCAAGACTGGGAGTTCATAGGACAGCCCGCCCATGTTGTCACAGGCAACTACACACCCATGGCAGGTTGACATCGGCCCGTGCCCTTGTGCCACGTGAACGAGTCCTAGAACCAGACAGCAGCACTGCACATGGCTGACACCCTCCATACGCAGCTGACCTGAGGTTGGTGCTTGACGCCGTGCCAGTGTGCCCCTGATATGAACAGCGAGCCATGGCGACATGCCATGACTGCATGCAGATGAGGCTGCCGTGTGCTGTGCACGCAGATCTCATGCCACACACGATGGGAGAACCGAGCTGAGCAGGGATGCAGTGCAGCACACCTTCACGGACCAGGACAGCCCGCTCTTGACCACTCGGGGTACCACCAGGCTGATGACCGGCATGCGCGGCCGGAACTTTGCGACCGCCGCCGCAGTGTGGCCCGAGTCTGTGACGACCAGAAGCAGCTTCGCCCCAGATGAGGTGGCGAGCGCGACAGCAACAGCCGCAGTGACCTGCAGTGGCAAGCAGTGTCTGCAAAGCTGCACCGCGCTCGCCAAGGCAACGCAGCAGCGTGTCCAGGATCAGCCTTGAGCCGACAGCATGATTGCACGAATGAAACACTGCAGCGGCCTGACATGTTTCCCATGCAAAAACACCTCGGACTCCGATCGCACACAGGCAGAATTCTCTACTTATGGCAGTCGCCTCTGGGATGTGGCATTCATTCACAACCAGCACCACGATGCTGGAGTGACGCTAGCAATGGCCAGTGCCCATGGCAACACGATCAGCATATCGCATCAGCGTTTCCAGGATATCATTCGCTCAAGCTAGTGAACACATCACCCGTTACGCCGGGCTGCAGCAGCCTATGTTTGCACTGTCACAAAAGAGATTCACAGAGACAACCGCATCAAGCATCGGCGTGTACACGCCTCGAATGCGGTCGTCGCATCGCTCAGCCTGCGTTTGTATGTTTGGCGTGCATGCATTCACACACTGTGTGAATGGAGGGCACGTGTCCAGCACGGTTCAAGCCGTCAACCCCGTGTCAATGTTCGGGGAACCGGCGCGACAACATGCACGTCGCAGTGGCAGCCACAGTGCACGCCGCATGCATGTGCAGTGGCGGCAGTCACACCTGCGCACTCGTCATCAGCCCCCCCGCGGCCTCTGCAGGGCTCTGCCCGACCGGCTTGAGTGACCGGCCCCCGATCGCCTGCAGTACCCTGGAAGGCGTGAGGCAGCGGACGGGTGGCGAAGGCGTGCGACCGATCGCGGCCGCCGCCGCAGCGGACGCCTCCTCCAAACCGCTGAGGTTTGCGAACGACGCGCGGGGCGTGCACGATACGGACGCGACCGGTATCGACAGCGTGCCCCAGGACGCCACCGGATGGAACGGGCGGACTGCTCCCGATGCCATGGTGGTAGCGTTGAGCGACCGGGAGAGCTCCTCATGCAAACTGTCCCTCCTCACCGGAGCTATCTGCACGCACGGCCGTGTTACGGCAGGCCTGCCCACTGCACCTCATGCATTGCAACCTGTCCAGTCCGGCTACTGTCACCACTCAAGCTCACACAGCACCAGTGATGCTATAACAGACTCATGCATGCAATGGGATACCTCATAAGGACGCGTCTTGCGCCGTCTTGTCATATGGGCATTGGCTACACATGCGTGCTGGGCCTCGCACAGGTTCCACACAAGGCCACGGTACAGGGACTGCGGTGCAGAAGCCATAGAGGTCGGAGGCGGTGCTGCGTGTCACGACCGGCACAGCGACCCTGTGGGCAGCAGCTGCACAACAGGGCTGGGGCGGTCATCCACATGCGCACACAGAGTGCGCCGTTCTGCATGCGAGTGTGGCAGGACCTCCAAACATGCTGCGTGGCTGTGGCATGGTTGCCACGCGAGAGTGAACACTGTTGGCACAACACTGCAGAGGCGGACCGGGGTCGGCACGGTTACGCCCAAGACCGCGGCGTCTGGGCAACGGAGCCCCGCAGCCCCTTCTGGAATCAGCGGGACGACCAAGCAGCACACAGTGCAGACGAATAATCCATGCGTGCCCAAGCGCAAGGATTAGCGTGTGGGTACAATGGTGTGTGCCTGCGACACAGGCGGCCCAGCACGCCTGTCCGGCCATACCCACGAGCGTTGAACATGCAGACGAGGGCGCGCTCGAGTCGGACCTTGAGGCTGTGATTGCCATACCCCATGGGGCGTGTGGGCGCAGCAGGAGCAATCCGGGGGGACGGCGCGCGGCCGTGAGAGCTGGACGGAGACATGCGCCTCGCATGCTGCCCCTTGCCGTCCTCCCCGGTGCCGTCTGCGCTCGGCGCACCCTCCTCTGACTGCTCCCGGCCAACTGCACCAGCTCCCTCGGCACGGTCGCGGCGCGTGGCCGTGTTGTCGCTGCCTGATGCCGAAGCGTCCCGCGCGTCGAGCGACATGGCCGTGCTCAGGCAGCCTGTGGACATCACGTTGGCGAGGCCAGAGGGGCGCTCGATGAGGTCGCTGAGGGACTGCCGGCGGAAGCTGGCGGAGGGGGTATCAGCTCCTAGCACAACGGCAGGCTCCGCAGGCAGAGCGGCGGAAGTGTCGCCGTGGCCGCGCGACGTGCCAGGGCGGGGCCGCGGCAGATCCGGCTTGGCTGCAGCGGACGTGTCCGGCAGACACCGGCCGCGGGCCGCTGACACCGGCTCGTCACCCGTGTCGCCCTCCTGGATGGAGCCAGAAAAGCTTCCCAGCAGCGTCTTTTGCTGCACAAGCACACAGCCATTAGGCCGCACTCACCTGCTGGAACTGCTGCCACCTCCACCACTAGAAAAACAGCTTTGCACATTGCTCTCCTCCGCATCGGGTGCGCAGACTAAATTCAGCAGCTGTGAGGGTACGCTGCCACGGGGCTGACTCTCCAAATGCCGGAGGGTCCGATCCTCGATCGGTGGGCGGCACAGTAGGTTCTGCAGCACAGGGGGGAGTCGCGGCGGCAGCGGCCCACACCTGTGCCATGATGGTCATGATGCGCTCCAGATGACTGCTGTAGTCAAACGCGCGCTCCGCCTCGCGGCAGATGCCAATGACCGTCGCCACTGCGGTCACGGGGTGGGAGCCACGGGTCGTCTGCGACCCAAGCACAAATCCGTCCGCGCCGTCGAGGACACTATTCGCGATGTCTGTTGCCTCTGCACGCGTCGGCCGAGGTGCCTCCTGCACATGCGCGAGCGCTGTTCACCCGGTGCAACTCGTGAGCTGAATGGGGCCGGAACACTCGGAGCTTCAACTGATCGGACGCAAACAAACAAACCTGGCGCTGGGTGGCTGTGCCGGTGTTGATCCACTGACGTCGCAAAAGCAAAAACCCCAGAATGTTTGGAAATACGTTATCACGGGCTTTCCCAACAACTGCTCCTGAAGCTGACCACTTTTCTGTCCTCTGCGCAGGTGGACTGTGTGAATGCAATGCGGTGGTTGGCATGGACGAGGGCGAGGTACCAGGCTGAGGGTTCTGGTGAGGGGCCGCTATGGAGGGCCCACATTGTTTTGCCATGTTTTCATGAGGCCAGGATGGGGTGGGGAGCAGGGAGGGAGCACACCTGCATCGAGTCGACAATGCGAGTGACGAGGGCGAGCTTCCCGTTGATGTTGCAGTGTCGCAGCAGCCGCTTCTGCAGGGGTGCCATGTGCTCGGGGGGCGTGTGCAGGCCCAGCCAGCCGCGCGCGAGCACGATGCCGTCGATGAGGCCCGATAAGAGCGCAAAGTTCTCAACCATGGCGGCCGTCTGCACAGCGCACGGAGTCAGGGTGGGAACCGATGCATGGTCAAACAGCACGTGAGGAGCGTTCACCAGCACCTCCACGCATGCGTTTTTCCGGGGTAAGAAGCCCCACTGCTAACCAATGCGATACTGTGCACATGAATACCCCGATTGCTCGGCACTGGTGCAGAGGCTGCATGGAGGAGGTCAGGAAGAAGAGGGAAGCTGAGGGGTGCAGAAACCTTGATTTTGAGGAGCAGTTTGGTCTCAGAGGCCCCGATGCTGAAGAGGTGCTGGCGGACGTGCATGATGTCATCCGGGTTGCAGATGTCCCCGACGACGAGAAAGTCGAGCATGCCTCGGGAGTGGAAGGCGTCGATGGCAGTGATGTCGTCCTCGAGGAGCAGCGTGCGCCCTTCTGATGTGTGTACAGAGACGGCCGAAGGACACTTGGGGATGTGAGCAACGATGAGCTGTCCCATCACATCGATCGAGTCCCTGCGTGACCGTGGACGCCATGTGAGCAACAGGCCGTGGTCAAGCGTTGCATGTACAACATCATTAGAGAGACATGTGAATGGTTCTGTATCGGTTGGGTGTATGTCTAGTCCATGTTGGCAGTGGTGTCAGGAAATCAGTGGTCACTCACCCAGCCTCACATAGGACACCTCCGGGCGCGACAGAGAGGACCGTCAGGCTGGCCTTCAGGTCCTCCTGGTCCATGGCAAGGTAGCGACCAATGCTGACTTCATCTCCTAGCCGCATGCAGTCGAGAAGTTGCGGCTGAGACACGGGGAGCACAACCTCGGCCTCGGGCCCCTGCACACATCTCAACGGTGAAGGCACTGGAACTGTCGATGACCACTAAGCAGCACTTCCGACAGCGTCAGAGAGATGGTAGACAGTCGATAAGGCAGATCTGATAAACATGGCACGATTGCAGCGTCGTACCTCCGGGACGCATAATTCACCTCTCGCAGTCAGCTTGACGTGCTGACCACGCTCGATTCGAATCCGTTGTGTACACTGGTGCCAACCATTCTCGTCCACACGATAAGGCTGGACAATGTGACAATTTTTGTCTCCGAGGTCAAGGATCATTGCGCACAGGCGATTGGCCTTGGTTGCTGCGCTGTGAACTAGATGCAAGGAGTGCGAGTGATACTGGAGATCTCCGAACGAGAGATCAAAGCGCGCAGCCGTCATTCCCGCCTCAAACAACTGTTCAAGCACGGGTTCGCTTCTTGTAACCGATCCGATCGTCGCCACAACTGCATACACGGCTTCCTTGGTGACATGCCGCAGCATCTCATGTCCGAAACGAGCTTTTGGCGTCGCGGAGGCATGATCACTCCACCAGATCATATCATTGCACAAGGTTGTCAAGCAATAATGCCCTCACCATGCGAAAAGGCCGGGATGTTTTTGAATCAGACGCAAGTACTGGACTGCGGTAGGTCCAGCGACCGCAGACGTCGCCTGCTCAAGTAACACCACCATCGGCAGCAATAAATCGTACACTTTTAAAAGACGGGGCCTTAAATTGCTCAGCCATGCGCTGTAATTTCACATGACGCACGTCGAGGCGGGGCACACAGGCGCGAGAGCGACGCGAGCATGCGACACACCACATCTAAACTACCACAGAAATGATATGAACACACTTTTGGTAGCAGCTGCACGAACTCCATGGTCATCAGGCGGTTCTAACAGTGATGCCAGCTTCCCACGTTTGACGTGAGCCGGCTTTACTAGAAGGTCCATGTCCTTGAGGAGTGAGCAGCCAACAGGGAATGCCTACGTGACACACAGAAACGGCTTCAGCAGTGTCAGTAACAGCTACTCTGGTAACGCGTATGTGAGCGGCGGTCGACAGATGCAGTAGGTCTCGGACGCCTATTTGAAGCCAACTCAGCGATCATAAACTGCCTTGCGCTTACTGAACGTGCACCAGTAACTTTTTTTCCATGCCGTGGCATTTCATAGCATGTTTGACGCCGTCGGCGCCACTGAGGCCTTGAGACTGAAGGTCCCGTTTAGCACCCTCGACTTCTCAATGTACGCTGACCGTGAGGCTGAGCCAGTTCCTCGAGCCACCGAAACGCGAAGTACGTGGCTGGATAAGTGGGATCGCCTCAGGTGTGGGGTCATTTCTCGCGCGCAGTAAAACAACACGACGAAGGCCGGGATTCGTTGACTCTCAATTGTACACCAGCTGCGTGGATGGGCAACGGTAACGCACTCCGCCGCGTTTGAATCGTGCACTGTCGCCGTGCTGCCAGCGTCGAGCACTTACCACGAGGAAATGGAGACGTTGAAGACCCTGAAGTCAATGCGTGCGTGGTCTCGTGATCAGCGGGCCAAAGGCCGCAAGATTGGCTTCGTTCCGACCATGGGCTGTTTGCACGAGGGTCACCTCAGTCTGGTCCGAATAGCGTTGGCGTCAAGTGATGTCGTGGTAGTCAGCATATATGTCAATCCAACACAGTTTGCTGAGGGCGAAGATTTTGATGTGTATCCAAAGCAGCTTGAAGACGACCTGGCGTGAGACCCCCTGTTGCCTGGCACCAGTGTGCGACCAGCACTTCCTGACACACGTCCATGCACATAGTTGCATTTTTGTGCAGGAAGCTGAGGGCCATCGGCACTCATGCGGTTTTCACGCCTGAATCATTGTACCAAGGCAACGACCAGGCAATGGTGGCTGGGGCAAGTTCACATGCCCCCGGCAACCACGACGTGTTTGTCGTGCCAGAAACCATGCAGAAGCCTCTTTGTGGCAAAAGTAGGCCACACTTTTTCCGCGGGGTAGCAACGGCAGTCACCAAGCTGTTCAATATGGTCGAGCCAGATGCTGCTGTCTTTGGGACGAAGGACTACCAACAGTTGAGAATCATATCCACCCTTGTGCGTGACTTGAACTTTGACATCAAAATAATTGCTGGAGACATTCAACGTGAGACAGATGGCCTTGCACTGTCGAGTCGCAACAAAAGACTGACACCTGAGTCTCGCCGCCAAGCCACCTGCATATTCCAAGGCATCAATGCAGCCATGGGTGCCTGGCAGGCTGGCCTGCTACACAGCGGTCCGCTGTGCCAGATAGTGAAAGACCATGTTGCTGACGGGGATGGGGAGATTGACTATGTTGAGGTCGTTGACGCAGAGCACTTGCGGCCCATAGATACTCTTGCAGACCGACCTGCCCTGATTGCAGTGGCCGCCTGGTTTGCAGGAAAGGCTGGAATCAAAGTCCGTCTGATTGATAACGTGGAGCTGAGTGGTTTGGCACGTACAGATTCGCTCTGTGCCCGCTCTCATGACCATCGAGAACGTGCTCCTGTGGCACCAACAGTAGCTTAATCGTGCAGCCGTCGGCGCCGTCTGTGATCAGGTCTACTCGTCTCAGTTTCATTGTAACACATCGTGTCCCAAGATGGCCGACCCGCTAACGCACTAGCCCGTATTACAAGGCAGGTAGTGTGCATGCTGTGAGCCCGCATTGCGTATTTTGGGCCAGAAGTCTACTGGCCATTCTTCATGTTGGCGTGCAATCTCAGCAGAGCACGTCTCGAGTGTTACAGCTTCTTGAGCTGCAGGCAAATTCGGCTTGCCTGCAATCATTGAGCTTTGCAGAGTCGCCCTGGCAGCTACAGAGCCCAGTGTCTTGTCACAATGCAGGTTCCTGATCACAACAGCTGGTCAATATCGGAGTCATCCCATTCTTAAACACAGTCGCCATTTCAACGGGCTTCATAAGTGCCTGCATCACCAGTGGAGCGACAACTGTGCGGCAGCAATCCTCACATGTCCGGATAATTGCCTTGTTGCGACGTACTCAATATGGCAATATACATGTCCGTGGCGTGGCTCCTAATGTTGGTGGTGGCAGTATGCTCTGATGCCGCCCTTGTCGGTTCAAGCTTAACCGACGTATGCAGGCTCTGCACACCACCTTGCCAGTGTCCCCTGCTGGATATGGTGATCAGGTCGTTCTTATAGAGATTCGGGGGGGGGCAAAAACCAACTATAACCAGACCGTATTGGTCTAATCCTGAGAAATTGGCTCTGGAATTCCACGCGGCCTGTGTCTGCCTGACTGGTCGGCCTTGAGGCCGTGGCTCCACTGTAAATGTAAATGTGACACTTACTCGCCATATCCTACTGTGTGGCGCCCCTTCCGGATGCTGCCCTCCTGATGTGGTTGTGCCCCTCCTGCGCCCGTCCTGCACTTGTCCGCCCCTGCTTGTCGGCCACGGGTGCTGTGGCTGTTGCCCGTTTGGGTCTGGCGTGATGCCCGATCCCTTTTTGTTTTGTTTTGTTTTTTTATCCTGCACTCTTGTGCCCTGGCATGGCACTGCATGAGCTGCCCATATCAGCGGTATTTCTGGACTTTTTGCACCTAAGTGATACAATCTACACGAGCTGGTAAAAGTTAACCAAACTCACGGTATGCTAAGATATAAGATGTCCTAAATCGTGCAGTGGGTATATTCCGCCAAAAACAGTCTTCCCCAGCAGCAACCTGCGTGGTGAGTGGATAGGATTCAGTTCATTATCGGCTGTGCAAGGCTCGGTCACAGCCCGGTTACAGAGCAGAAGCTGCCTCGATATCGATCGTGCTAGCACGCGACAGCGGTGGCCTCTCGCCACATCACGTACACCGCAAAAATATGCCGGCGACCTTGCCGACGGGTCGAACTCAAGCGACAACACCATGATTCGCGCACCGAATCCGATTGCTTTTCTCGGGATACGCAGTTTGCCTGGTTTGGCGGTAACCGCTGATCTCGCTATCAAGGGGAAATCGACTTTTCGCGTATTCTGGATTTAGTGAAGGAATTCATCGCTCATGACTAAGTGAGTCATACGACCTATCCATGCAAATGTACCGGTGTATCTTCAAATTTGAGGTTAAGAAACATGCACCAGTTGTGCACATGCAAGGTCCTTGTAGGACATGGCCAGCAAGTGTCACATTTACATCACGCTCACCCCGACCCCTCTCCTTCCTCCAGTGGGACTCCCCCCTCTCCCCCACCTGCCTGGCCCTCCCGCCCTGTCTTGGTTATGCTTGCCCCCGCCTGCCGCTGCCCCGGCTCTTCCTACTCGCCTCTGCTGTCATGGGTGATTGCCCATGCCATGCTTGTACAACGTTGGGCGACAGTACGGTGTACGTGCAGGATTCTAGGGCGTGCGGGATCCTGCAGGATCCTCCATGGGGCTATTTGTTGTATCGGGCTGTTCTTCTGCTACAAGTGGGTTGTTGTTACTGGTGGGATTGGTGGCATGTGTGTGCTTGTGTGCAGTGGGAGGTTTGGGGTTTTGGGAGTGGTAAATGTAAATGTAAATGTGACACTTACTCGCCATGTCCGGATATCCGGGACCATGGGCCAAGGGGGTAAACCACCTGGAAACCCCCCTCAGACAACCGCACACAACTCACAGGGCCTCCTCCTGTGCTAAGCGAGGTGGTTGCGCGCGATTGTGTTTGAAACCCAGGGGGGTATGCGGAATCGAACCCAAGACCTTCCGAAGAAGGGGTCAGCTTTCATATCGTCCTCCGACCACTGGACGAAGTGGTGCCTGGGTTGTTTGGGTTAGTGTGCTTCTTCTGTTGTTTTGATGGTGTAGCCTTGCACATTTACCTCTTGGCGTTGCCAGGCTGTCGCGTTCATCTCCGTGTAACACACATTTACATTTACATTTACACCATGCGTATGTTCTGAGGGTGCACACGCATGGTGTGCCACGCGACACATGTGCGATACATACCCTGGCCGTGGCATACCGTGCTGTGTACTTCTCCTCACTGCACTTTGTGGGGGCAGTGCCATGCTGCCAGTATGTGCCGATGCAGTCACCTTCCGGTGCCTGGTCTGCATCGCCTCCAACCTCTGCAGCATGTTCTGTTCTGTGTTTGAATGAGCAGCTGTGTTTGGCATGTCTTGTCCCGTTCCTGCCCCCTGCTGCCCCCGTGTTACACCTGTCTGCCCGTATCGGCAGGGGTGATGTGGCCGATGCCCGTTTGGGTTTGGCGTGATGACCGGTATTTGTCCCTCCTTGTCCCTGCCGGTGCCCTGTGCCGTCACGTCCCTGGCGTTGTCCCAACGCCTGCGTCTGGTTGCAGCGTTCCTGCTGGATATCTCCTGTTTGGTGTGCACTCGGCAGCGGCCTCTTCCTGCACCGGTGTTGCGCGGGCTGTAAATGCAAAAGTGTCAATGCAACACATGGCCTGTGTTTGTCCGAATGGTTTGCCCTAATTATAAGTTGTGGCCCCAGTGTGTAAATGTAAATGTAAATGTAAATGTGACACTTACTCGCCATATTCTACAAGGATCTTGACATCTCCGGATAACCGGGACCACGGGCCATTGTGGCGCCCCTACCTGATACCTCCCCTGTGGTGGTGCCCCCTCCTGCGCCCGTCTTACACTTGCCCACCCCTACCAGTAGGGGTGCTGTGGCCGATGCCCATGTGGATTTGGCGTGATGCCCGATTCCTTTTTAGTGTTTTGTCGAATGGGCAGTGCTGTGGTTAAGTCGCGTCACAGCGTCGCTCGGTCCTGGCTTTGATTTGGCGGGATGCCTTGTTCAGGTCCAACCTCTCACAATTCCAGAACAAGAGGTCGAGTGGCTACGCATGCTCACTCACGGTGAAGGAGCATGTGCCCAGGGCAATCGCAGTACAGCACTCCAAAAGGGTACACGATCTCGTGGGGTGACAGTTGGGGGGCATACGCACATGCATGCAGACGTTTGGTGTCCTGCACTATCTGGAGTCGACGCCATTGCAGTATCATGATCCTCGAATACCTCTGCACAAAATCGACGTCTTGAGGATGTTCTGGGGCGCCTCACAGTGCACTGTGTGCTTCTGTAGCTTGGCTTGTCAGGCTGCCTGCATGGGTTCGGGTGCCTGCAGCTGCTGTGCTCGTGCTTCTGTGTGCAACTCCCCGTGGGTATGCCGGGCCGTTCTTCCATTCGCCGTGAAACACACGATGCCGGGCCTGCAGTTCCACCTGCCATGCCACCAGGTGCTCACGGGCACTCTGCATGGACACACAGCATCCTCTTGCACAGCGGCAAACTGCCTGTACTGCTAACGTCGTTTGCCGCATACAGTGTATGTGCATGCGATGGCCTTCACAGGCATGCCTGAATGAACGGATTTTGTGTGCCCTGATGCAAAGATGTGACGACTTGTGGTAATGCGTCATGATGTGAAGTGCAGGTTGGCTGGTTCTCTGTGCGGGACATGTCGTGCAGCTGCTGCTCGGTCCCACGCATGCACATCCACTTGAAGATGCAGCAGATTGTCCTGAACAAATGCTGATGTAGTGAGCCTTCAAGCTGCGGTGTGGCATGCGAATGTGTCCTCCAAGGTGGTGCCTGCAGCGCTGCGTGGCCAGATGCAGGCGTCCGCCTGTAGACACACAACGACACGTCACGTCGTTTCCTGTGATCCCGCAACTGCGGTGCTTATCGACGATTTAGGCACGCTGTTACATGTCTAGGGAGCTGATGGATGGATGTACCAGTTAGTATAACCCTGTAGATCACGGTGAACTGAGGAGATCCGTTGCCTGTTCTTTGGCTCGGTGTAGTTGTCTTTGCAATTTGGTGACGTTGACGGTGGCTATAAGTTTTGTTCGGAGGTATCAGTCACTCATAGAATAGATACATCTGCTGTCATTTGGTCATTGTTGCTACACCTGGGACACCGTTTCACTGGTGCCGTGCTGGTCAGGACTGATGATGGCGTCCATGTCCCTGCGAGCAGCGGTTCGCTTGGGGGCTACTATGGAGCAAGCAAGTTCTACAGTCAACAGGTCTGTTTGCGGAGCCTTGCAGGCTAGTTCAGGCTCTGGTCGAGCGCATTCCGCAGCCGTGCCGCAAGAGGCACCGGCAGGTAGGCACAGTCAAATTCAACGATCAGGCAATGCTGATCTATTTGATTAGCTAGTGATGTATATTTGTGTCGCTTCGTGACTCCTGTTGATCTACGAGTCGCAGCTTGGGGGCACAGGCATGATTATCAGGCCAGGATGCGTGGGCCTCGAATAGGTTGCTCCATCTGCAGGGGAAGCCGGGCAAACAATTAAAATGAAGGGAATTGAGCTGAAAGGAATTCCGACATACCTGGATATGCAAGCAACGACCCCGCTAGATCCTCGTGTGCTTGATCGCATGCTGCCGTACTGGACCACTAGTTATGGCAATCCGCACTCACGCACTCACTTGTACGGATGGGAAAGTGAAGATGCCGTCGAAGTCGCTCGAGCGCAAGTGGCAAGTCTTGTCGGTGCGTGTCTGCCTACCATTGCTTCGTTCGCAGCGTTCAATTCGGGGCTAACCGTTTATGGCCATCAGCTATGGTTCCTGCACCGCCGCGCCGTCCTGCTGCGTGGCAGTACACCAGAGCATCCTGAAACATCCCATGTGTTGTAGTCGAATAGATGGTGCTAGTTGTGCCTGCAATCGTCTGCAGTCAGTATAATGCACGGGATGACTTGTCATCCAACAGGCAATCCTTCCAAACCGCTCAGTCCCCAGCTCCAAACTGGCATCCTACCGCCAGCAGCATTGTCTCGAAAGGAATTAAAATTGGTCAACATGTGCAGGAGCTCAGCCAAGAGAAATTGTTTTCACATCGGGTGCTACAGAGTCAAACAACCTGGCCATCAAGGGTGTTGCAAACTTTTACAAGAAGAACAAGAACCATATCATCACCACTCAGACTGAGCACAAGTGTGTGCTAGACTCGTGCCGAGTGCTGCAGCAGCAGGGCTTTGATATCACGTACCTCGGGGTCAACTCAGAGGGCTTGATTGACATCGACGAGTTCAAAGCAGCGATCCGACCAGACACTGTCATGGCGTCGGTGATGTATGTTAACAACGAGATCGGCGTCATCCAGCCCCTCCAAGAGATTGGAGCCATTTGCCGCGAGCACAAGGTGTGCCTGGGGACCTGTCCACCCTCCTCTCCTCATGCCTGCAGGCCTCACCCTGCTACTTTTGCATCTACTGACCGGTGTGAGTCAATGGCAACTAGGCTGCCAGACCACGAGCCTGCCAATGTTATGCATTCTGCAGCATTGATCACCTCCGCCAGCCTGCACTGTCCCGTATAGCGGATCGGCTTGACCCCTTCGAAGACTCGGAACATCCTCGCTGTGGAACAGCCCACCTTGGGCCTCCACAGTGTACCTGATCCACCAACACCAGCGCACACCTAGCATGCTGACACCGCCAGACAGAACACCGCGGACGAGCCTGT
Organism: Ulva armoricana; assembly: GCA_032360965.1. Lineage (NCBI taxonomy): Eukaryota > Viridiplantae > Chlorophyta > Ulvophyceae > Ulvales > Ulvaceae > Ulva > Ulva armoricana. The sequence continues at coordinate 3,209,415 of JAUMHO010000007.1, forward strand.
GGGCCGCCGGGTGTTGGCCGCAACACACAGACCCCCACGAACACACTCTCTGTCAGTTCACCAACGACCGAGTACACACTCTGCCGGCCATGCCTGCATTTTCTGCCCTCACATCCTCACCCCTGTCAGCGCCCCAAGCGCACAGCGGTTCTGGAGCCAAGCTCACCGGCCTGTGCCCGCCTCCGGTACTTCTTCGTCGACGCAGCCGCCGCGCCCGACCCCCCCCCCCCTCGCACGCGTGTGCCCGCCGGCACACCCCATGCCGACAGCACCCCCTTGCACCAACCACACCCCGCCTTCCCGCACACGGTATCCCGCCTCTCAGCACTCGCATGCATGCAGGTTTTCCTGCACACGGACGCCGCGCAGGCCGTCGGCAAGATCCCGGTCAGCGTCAACGACCTCAACATCGACCTCATGAGCATCTCCGGTCACAAGCTCTACGGGCCCAAGGGCATCGGCGCGCTGTACGTGCGCCGCCGCCCCCGCGTCCGCCTCGAGCCGCAGATGAGCGGCGGCGGCCAGGAGCGTGGCCTCCGCTCCGGCACGGTGCCCACACCCCTCGCCGTCGGCCTCGGCGCTGCATGCGAAGTCGCCTCTGAGGTCTGCCCCCCCCGCCCCGTCACAGTGTCTTGCCACACCAGCCTGCCAACCCGCATCCCAGATGTCTACACCACAACCGCCTTCCTGATGTCTGCCCGGCCCTTCCCTGTGTGTCCCGCTTGAGCGCCGCCGTGTCAGTCCGTCTTCTCACGCGTGCTGGCCAGTCTCTAGGTTGCCTCCAACCTGACCGCGTCGTAAAGGCCCCCACTCCTCACCAGTCAGCATGCAACGACGCACGTGTGGTCCCGCACTGCCAGCCACGTGCGCACCACCCCACCTCCCCCACGGCCAGCCCAGCCTATCCACGGTGCACACGTGCATGTCGGGCATGCGTGTGATGCCGTGCAGGAGATGGCGACGGACCGGGCGCACGTGGAGCGGCTCGAGGCGCAGCTGCGGGAGGGCATCATGTCGCGCTGCGACCACGTGCAGCTCAACGGCCCGCTCTCCTACGACCTGCGCTACCCGGGTAACGTGAACCTGTCGTTCGCGTACGTCGAGGGCGAGTCGCTGCTCATGGGCCTCCGCGAGATCGCCGTGTCCTCCGGCTCCGCCTGCACCTCCTCCTCGCTCGAGCCGTCGTACGTGCTGCGGTGCGCCACGACCCGCGGCCCTGCGCTGTTGCAGCACGTGCATACCTCCCGGTGGATGCCTGACTGGCTGTTGCCTAGCTGTTGTAGCACGTGCACACTTCCCAGTGGATGCCTGCCTCGAGTGGGGGCTGTGATGCGAGCGCCAGGATGCACCGCTGTCGCATGGGCATGTCACAGTCAGGATGTCACAGTCAGGATGTCGCAGTGCTGCTGCACACGCTGTGGCACCCGATGCACGATGGCGCGGGCAGCGGGGCCTCTGGTGGCCGAGGCGGTCAAGCCCTGGTCTGAGTTGGCGGGAAGTGCGTTGAATGTTTACTGAGCACTGGCTAATGCATGCTGAGAGCGACTGCTGCGGATGTGTGCCGGGTAACACCTCACTATGGATGCTGCGGGGCGGTGAGGCCCTGGCACCGTGCGGGCCGTGAGTGATCGCACGCTCGAGGAAGGCTGCATCGTGAGCAACGTCGGGGCTGACCGATGGGGCAGCGCCTGGTGTGCTGGCGCCATGGCCGGCAGTGGGAGCGACTGTGGCGGTGGTGTCGGGTATTCACCGCGAGCATGAGCACGGCTCTGTCTCGGTGGTTCAGCCGCTGCCGGCGGTTACGTTGTATTATATTGCGCCGTGTCAATGGATGGATCGTGCCTGAAGCCTCCCGGCCTTGGCAGCAGCACACCATGAGGCCTGCACACTGGAGAGCCCCAACGGCGGTGCTTCTGCGCCACTTTGCCTGTCGCAACAGTCCTGCAGGCCATGTGCAGTCAGGCGGGCACGCCACCAACACCAGCTGCTGCTGAGCGCGGCTCAACGGCGCCGCATGGGAGGAGACTGGCAGTCATGCATTCGAAGAGAGAGGACCAACCGGGGGTGCGCATGCAGGGCGCTTGGAGTGGACGAGGAGATGGCCCACACGAGCATCCGGTACGGCCTCGGGCGCTTCACGACCGCGGACGAGGTTGACCTGGCCATCGAGCAGACTGTGGCTCGGGTGGCGCAGCTGCGCGAGATGTCTCCGCTGTGGGACATGGTGCAGGACGGCATCGATCTCAAGACCATCCAGTGGTCGCAGCACTGAGGCGGGCCGGCACCGCTCGATCCCCGGTGGAGCTGCGCCGCCCGCAGCCACACTTCCAGCACCGCCACTGCTCTGCTATCAGTAGCAGATTGTCCTCGGAAGGCGTTTGGCAAGACTGGACCAACTGCAGCAGCACGGTCCCGGGCAGCTGATGCGTCAGGGGATGGCCACGGGAGTGCACGAGCCTTTGTCAGAGCACTTTTGGATGGATTGCACGGCGAAGGAGGGCCCGGATCCTGCCGCGTGACACCGAGCTTACAGCCCTGAGATGCCTGGCTCTGCTGCTCCGGTGCGCCAGATCAGGAAGAGTCTAGCGGGTCGGAGATGCACCGGCTCGTGTTTCGGGGAGTGCTCTGCGAGGGTTGGCTGCTGCAGCGGGCACGGGGGTGTCCGCGTGTGCGGAGGCATGTGCTCCTGGCCTCACTCAGCTGTGCAATCACCAGAGCTGCGGCACTGGTGCTTGGGAAAGTATGTACTTACATCGAAGAGGGGCACGGTCAGAGGTGCATCACGCCACAGCGTACAGGTCTCGAATCAGACCACCCTATCACACAGCCTCTGCATACGTCCCTCCTGGA
>JAUMHO010000007.1:3213582-3251325 GCA_032360965.1 Ulva armoricana
CGCGATAAGGGCCCTTTATCGTCGGGGGCTTGGCGAGTTACAGGGAGATCCCCATGGCCAGGGCCTTATGGTATCGTGGTCCCTATGGGGGCGCGTCGATGGCACCGCGTCGCGAAAAGGGTCCCGTGGAGACAGGGCCCAGCAGGCGTTTTGTTAGCGACGTGTGCAAGCCGCGGCCATGCCTGTAAATGTGCACTTGCGCTGTGCTGCATGCCCTGCTAAACACCCTCTGAAACAGTATCGGTTTACCAATTGCAATGCAAGGATGCTGGTTGCTGTGTCGACTCTGTTGATGGTGAGCCCACAGAGTCGATGGTTGACACCCCTCTTTGGCTTAGGTGCCAGGCCTGGCGGGGTTAGAGGTCGAAGGGATCAGGTTGTGGCGATGAAGACTATGTGCACTCTCGTTCTGAGGGGATGCGCGACTCCCCCCGGGGTGCAGTACTTATCCGTTCATTGTCTGCATGCACACACTCATTTGACGGCCTGACCAATCTGGACACTTGTTTCAGTTGAACACTCGACCGGTCTTTCGTCCGGCGAACTTTATCTCTCGCAACATCAAATTCGTCAGTGTCAGCACTCGGCTATCGGTCGAACCGTCACCGCGTCCTCGAGAGTACGGCATGTCATGCCAAAGTAGTGGAGATGACTGTGCAGGCGACAGGATTTCAAGCCGGGGACCATGCAATTGTGCACGACATGCCGAGTCGCGTTTTCATGCAGGCTTCCTGTTTGTTAAATCTTTGAAGGCTGCTTCTGACTAGTCCCCTGGTGCCGTTGCGTTCCTGCCGCAGAGGTCCGTGAGCTTTAGCCTCGCGACCTGCGCATCAAACAGTTCTAACAGCCTTGGTATACCTGCATGAAGAATAAGTCTGCAACTAGAACTGATAGGGTATGAGCTGAAGGTCTGTGGACAGTATGTACGTGCGAGCGGCGGTTTGCGCAAGCGTGATCTCAGGCGCGCTGTATGCTGTTGGACTCTCCGTGACTGCGACCTGCGAACAGAAGAAGGTGCGCGTCGATAGTCTGTGCTTAGTATTAGAATGTAGTGGACTCTACTGAATACGTGTGTGTGCAGGAAGATGAAGTCAGTCTGCTATCAGCAAAGCAGATTCCTCCTCGGAAGGCCATGGTACAGGCGCTGCGCCGTACCACGCCCGAAAATCCCATGGATATCCTCGTCATTGGAGGAGGTGCCACCGGTACAGGAGTTGCACTAGATGCCGCTACCAGGTGAGGCTTTGGACGTGTCTAAAACCAAACGCCACGTTAGCATTCGTCGTTAGCCATCCGCATCCGACAAGATAACATGGCATTCGCTGCTCACAACAGAGACGCACAATGTATATTGCACTGCTACATTCAGCGTGCAGCTGGATGTTATACTTCTTCTGTTTTAGGTTAACCAGGTCCGTGGATTGCGTTCAAACGTGCCACGCCAATAAGCGACAGTATCAAACACATTGAGAAATAGACGGCTCAGACCAGCTCTCAACTTGATCATGCATATTCACTTTGTGGTTTACGTTTTGGCCGTTTGCTGAATCTTCAAACTATTGGCAAGGTGATGATGTGCCATCAGGTAGCACTTTCACAGCCTATCATCAAGTGGCATCGATCGTCTCCCCACGTCGTTGTTCAGTACACGTTTATGGGCTGCTTTGATCTCTTGCCACGCTTGATATCCTGTTTTTCGCACTGCCAGCACTGCCCTGTGTTCATCAAACCGAGGACGATTTGGTCACGCAGTGGTGCTCCCCAATTGACACGCTCCAGTCCACAACACCTTAACCAGGCCGACAACCGACGTCTGGGCCAAATCCATGCATGCTTCTGTGCTGATGGTCGTGCCGGACTCTGGAACGGTCGTCACGACTAGCATCATGGGACAGCCCACAAGTACATGCTCGATCGCACACAGACATGGACTCCCAGTGAGCAGATGGCTGTGATGGAATGCCCCTCGCAAGTCCGCCCTGCATCTGTACATCAGCCTGGGTGCTGTTGACGAGAGGCTCTCGCATTGACTGCACAGCGCCATCGAAACTGGTCACTTTTTGCCCGCATCGTCTGGCAGCAGCAACCCCCACGTGCATTTTCTTACCTCGGTGTTCAACACACAGAGCGCCATCACCTGCTGGAACCTCCGCTCCTGCCATCACAATGTCACCTGTGACCCTGCCCGCCTTGTTCATCTGAGGATGACCATCTCTCCTGTGAAGCTGCATGCTCCGCCATGGCCACGTGGATGATTATGGGAGCGGCAAGGCAGAATGCCACACCAGGTCTTCTGTTGCCGATCTGGCCGGGGCATGACGAGCATCTGTGGGAGCCCGGCCGCGCACGCTGTGGTGTGCTCAGAGCACAGCGCAGCTGCCCACTCGAGCCATGCTCACGCGACCTGCCCCCATGATGACCTGCCCCCACATCTGCAGGGGCCTGCAGGCGGCACTCGTGGAGCGGGACGACTTTGGCGCGGGCACGTCGTCCCGCAGCACCAAACTCGTGCACGGAGGCGTGCGCTACCTCGAGAAGGCCGTCTTCAACCTCGACCACAGTCAGCTCAAGCTCGTCTTTGAGGCCCTCAAGGAGCGCCGCATCATGCTCGACAACGCCCCCCACCTCACCTCCACCCTGCCCATCATGACCGTGCGCCTCCCGCCCCCCTCCTCCTCCATCTCGTTGGTCTGTATCGCCTGCATGCACCCAGTGTGGATGATGTGCGTGCAGCACGGCACAGTCCGCAAGGGTCCTGCCGCCACACTGCCACACACTGCCACAAACACACCGCCACAAACACACTACCACCGTCCTGTGCTGAAAGATTGCACGCAGCCTCCCCCGCCCTTCCGCTTCCTCCAGCACCGCCGGCCACGGCAGCGTATGCACTCCCAAGCGGCGGTGCGCTGCAGCCCTGCTACTCCTGGTTCGAGGTGCCGTACTACTGGGCCGGCCTCAAGGCGTACGACCTTGTCGCCAACTTCTCCAACCTCGCCCCCTCGAGCTACCTCTCCGCCAGCGAGTCCCTGCGCCGCTTCCCGACCCTTGCGGCCACGCGCTCCGACGGGCAATCCCTCAAAGGCACCGTGCGCCCCCCTCCCCGAGCTCAACATGCTGCATGCCTGGCGTACCCCCCACGCTGAGCACGGCTTGTTTGTATCATGTGGCTACAGGCGCTGTTGCGCTAGAACCGGTGCAGAGCTTCCGGGTTTGTTAGGGCGGTCAGGGCTACGCGATGGTCACGTTTCGGCGTCACGTGCAGATCGAGTACTATGACGGCCAGTTTGACGACTCGCGCTATGCGCTTGCGCTCGCGCAGACCGCAGCACTGCACAACGCTGTTGTGCTCAACCACTGCGCGTGCATGAGCCTCATGCGCGACAGCGAGGGACGCGTGTGCGGTGCACGCGTGCGTGACAATGAGACCGGCGACACCGTCGCGGTGCACGCCCGTGTCGTCGTCAACGCTACGGGGCCATTCACCGACAGCGTGCGTGCCATGGCAGATGCGGAAGCTACGGAGATGATCATGCCGTCGTCAGGTACGTCGGTGCTTTGCGTTGGATGCGTGTTCCATCCTGCATGCCTATCAATCTGGCGGCATGTGCGCGTCCCTGGCGCCACCCCCCCGCTGCATCGCCACGACCAGAACCAGCAAACCCGGGAACACACCGCACCGGCCAAGCCCTCAGTCCTGCATCACGCTCACGCGGTGCTGCCACCGTCAGGTGTGGTGGCGTTCCACTCCGTGCCCCCAGCGGCACTCCCACGCCTGCAGGGGTCCACATCACACTGCCGGACTACTACTCACCGGAGAACGTTGGCATGATTGTGCCCAAGACGAAGGACGGCCGCGTCGTGTTCATGCTGCCGTGGGAGGGCGCTACCATCGCCGGCACCACCGACGCGCCCTCCGACGTCACAGCGACACCGCAGGCCCGCGAGGCGGACGTCGCCTTCATCCTCTCGGCAATCGAGGACTTCCTTGACATACAGGTGCCCTCCCCCAACCCCGCACCACCCGTCCGGCATGCATGGCGAGGCTATTGCAGTGACCCGGCTGCCTGACGCTGAGGCTTCAATCAGTGACACCCGTTGTCGGGCGCGGCATTGTGATCATGCACGCGTTCGCCAGCGCTGGGCGATCAGGGTATTTCGATAAACAAATAGTGAATGTTGTTGGGTCGGGGTGCTGGAGTGCTGCTGGAGAATCCGCCGTGGCGCACACCCCTGTCGTGCACGCTGCCGACCGCAGCGGGGTGGATGACTGGCTGCGCAATACCCAGGCGCTGCTGCCGCGATTCTTTCCTGTCTCTCTGTCGTGCCAGGCCCTCGCCACCAGGCACCTCCATCGGTGGCGGCAGCGGCCTGGAGCACGAGCGGTGGAGTGCAGGTGCGGCGCAAAGACGTGCTCTCCGTGTGGAGCGGCATCCGGCCCCTCGCGAAGGACCCCACGGCCACGAGCACGGCGGACGCGGTGCGCGACCACCTCGTCCTCTCCGACCCCTGCGGCCTCGTGACCGTCACCGGCGGCAAGTGGACGACGTACCGCCTCATGGCGCAGGACGCCGTGGATGCCGCGGTGGAGGCCGGGGCGCTCAAGCCGGAGCGCGGCTGCGTGACAGAGCACCTCAAGCTCCTCGGGGCGGAGGCCTACACCCCAACCCTGTTTGCGCACCTTGCCCAGGTGCGATACGATGCGATCGTGTCTCACGGTTACGCACCGTAACCGCCCGGCAGACGAGTGCGCTGTTCTGTCTCGCAGCGGGCAAAGCGACATGCGGCACAGCTCTGCAGAAGCGGACGCTTGTTCAGGCTTGTTTAGACTCGCTCCGTGACGTGCCGCTCACAGGGGTCCTGTCTGTGTGATGTCCTGCAGCGGGCAGGAAAGCAACGGCCGTGCCTGTGTGGGCATCGGTGCGGACATACCCAACGCCATGCGGAGCCTGCTCCACAGTTATGAGCTGCTCTGAGTGCCCCATGATTTGGAGTTGCGCCGATTCCCCTGCAGCAGATGCTGCCCTTACCAAGTCGATGCAACCGTGCAACGGGCACTGCTGCACACGCATGAGCCATCGTGCCCGTATCGCGACGTCCCTCCCCAATCAGTCTCCCGCCAGTAATCCTTCAGCCAGAGGGCGGCAGATGGCAGCCTTTGGGTTGTCGGATTACGCCAGCAAGGGGACTCCATCTGCTGCCACCATCAGTGCTGGGCAGTTGTTCTGTTTTGATAGGAAGCTTTTTATTTGTCAACGATGGTGTGTGACGCAAGATCCCCTCAGGCGCGTGACACTGGCCGCCGTGCAGGAGTACACGGTGCCCCACCGCAGCGGCCACATCAACATTGACGTCGCGAAGCGGCTGTCGGCGGCGTACGGCGACCAGGCGCCGCTCGTCACGGAGATCGCCGAGAAGCAGCTCCTCTCGCGGCGCCTCGTGCCGTGGCACGACATCATCGAGGCCGAGGTCGTGTACGCCGCACGCCACGAGCTCTGCCGCTCCGCGGCCGACTTCCTCGCGCGCCGCAGCCGCCTCGCCTTCCTCGACGTCTCCGCCGCGCGCGCCGCGCTGCCCCGAGTCGTGAAGCTCCTCGGCGACGAGCTCGGCTGGAGCTCATGGAGCGGTCGCCGCCGCCGCGAGCTGGCGGACGCGGAGGCCTTCCTGCGAACCTTCGAACCCGCAGACTGATCACGCCTGCATCCGGCATCTGTGGCCATCGCATGTGTGCAAGCTCAGCTGGCAGGCGGATGCCGTGCCTCCCGGAGAGGCTGTCATGCTGCTGCGTCATGTAATCGTCGATCAGGGCCCTGCTCATACCCGGATCCATGCCTGTGAATGAAGGTGGAGCCCAACGTTGCCTGCACACCCATGCTCGTATGATCATTGGAAACCATGAGGGCGGAGATGTGCCATGTGCCTGTGCGGCGTGGCTTGAGGGTGTTGGAGGCTGACACACGGGCAACGGCTGTGTCGACCATGGGGCCGTGGTCAGCGGCGGCACCGGGAGTGGGTCGCTGGCATACGAGAGGCCTGAGGGCATGCATGCGCAGGTCACGCGTGTTGGTGGGCCGCTCGATTTTCGAGCTGTCTGTATGCATGGATCCATGGACATCAACTAGGTGGAAACCGACTCGCCGGGGCCGGGCTGATAACGTGGCCTGGAGGGGGCACCGGAGGTCTACCGGTGCCAGCAGTGCTGCACAGTTTGCGGACAGGTTGCGAGGTGCAGTAGCTCATTGCTACTTGAGAAGGGTGGGCCTCATCACCACGGAGTTGGTGGCAGCAGGGACGTGGCTGTGTGCGAGTGCAGCGGGCGAGTACGTGCGCCGATACTAGTTAGGCTGGGGAGGGGGCCCGGCCTAGCAGTGTCTGGTTGAATGGCACCTGTCCTTGCACAGAGGCTGAGAGGCATTTGAGACCGCGGCTGCTTGGCGACAGTTTGGCCGAGGCCGGCGGGCGCGCCAGTGATTATACATACACACACCAGTGGCTCGTGCTGAGCCCAGCATCAGGGGCAGTTTGATTCGCGAGACATGCCAGGGTTGACCGAGTCCTGTCTAGGTGTCTCCAGACGGCTGCTGGAGCACTGCGTGCGCGAGCCTGTCTGTGACTGAAGCATCTGTGGTGTCAGTCTCTGCGAGGGATCCTCGTTGTACGTCATCACATGGCCAAGCCCTGCCTGGACCCGAGGTGCCCTGTTGTCTGGTAAGTTGTCGGATGATACTGCGTTCCTGTGCGATCCTATATGCCGCCTGTGACCATCGTTTGTGTCTTTGAACTCGTGCTTTGTCTGAAAAGCACTGCCCTTTCCTTGCACTATGCTGTGCATGGAAAGGGTTTGGATGATACTGCGTTCCGGTTGATATGGAATGCAGTTCAGTCCTGACTTAGTGAGGGTGGCGTGAGGTAGCACGCTGTTGCAGTGTGACATTGGGCCCATGAACAAGGTGCACCGATGTTTTATATGCGATAGTCTGAGGTAGTTACTTTGGACTGGGTACAGCTGCAACAGTTTGTTAGACGTTCCATTTCACTGGTGTTTGATAGTTCCATAATCAACATGACCTAGGCAAAAGCATAACTCCCTACGGTTGCCCGCAGCTGTGATACAAATCAGCACATGCAGGAATGACACATGATCCACATCATATCCTATTACAGACGACTTGACTCTCCTGATGCATCCGATCTCCTGCTGCATGGTGCCCACTACACACTGTGCAGTTATACCACAGAGCTGGCCGCTTTCGGAACCTGTTTGGTACACATCTACGTCCACATGCACAGGACACAACTAAGACTAGACACACTCGACGAGCTCCAGTGATGCACCAGCCACAACGCTCCTGCTACCAGCAGCATCTCACCCATCCCCGAGTCACTGCCAAGCTGGCAAAGACCAGAGCTGTCTCCTGATGCCTCCGCTGCAACAAGAACAGTCGCACCCCCTCTGCCATCCACCTACACACGCACCCCTTCCCCACACGTGCCCGCTGCCACCACCTCTTTCACTCCACCAATAGAGCAGCTACTAGCAGAATCTATATTTCTAACGAGCAGGTACCTGCGGCACACAGGCTGCGCCTGCCATCTGCATGGTCACTCTGCGCACACAGAGCACCCAATGCACCAGCCAACCATCCAATTCCGTTCACATCGACTCCCTCAACCCTCTGTGCAAGCTGACACAACACATATGAAGCTGCGGGGGCAGGCTATGGCCCAAGCTCGTGCCGGCACCACATGTCCTCCGCCTCACCCGCCCACCTGAACGATGCCACACCCCGGCAGCGCCTTGCATCTGCCCCGCCGCACGCCCCACACACTGCACCAGGCACAAACTTGCCAACAGCGCTGCATAAGCTGCAGAAGACCCTGCATGCCATGACGTGGCTGCCCGTGCCACCGGCCCCGGAAAAGCCCCCAATTACGAACAGCAAGCGCCGATCCCTCCTCCGTGAACCATCCACGCTAAACAAGTCCAACAAGAAACGCCGCCTGAAGCCCTTCTGCATGAAACAACAAACACGTACGCACCGCAGCCAACGCAGACAGCGCCGCGCTGCAGGCAACATATGCATGCAGGCACTCTTTCCCTGCCCCAGTACTCCCGATGCGGGCAACGGTGGTACCCGGGAGCAGTGCATGCCTCCTCGCACACGGCGCGCAGCCTCGGGGCCGCTGAGCGTGCTCTTAGTCCACGGAACCGGAGCGCGAGCGAGAAGCAGACAGCCGGGAGCGCTGGCCGTCGTCGCCGTCCCACCATCCGTTCTGCTTCCGCCGCGCCGATTCCGCAGGCGTCGCCGCGCGGAACAGTGCCGCCGCGGCGTCGCCGTCTTTGCTCTGCACCACCTCCAGCTCCATCATCTCCACGCTGCTATACCTCGGCCCCCGCGACGTCCGCGGGCCGTTCTCGCTGGCTGCCGCCGGGCCCCCCCCGGCCTCCTCGTCTATGAACACAGGCTCGCCGCCTTCCCCCAGGACTACGACACCCCGCAGCACGCCGCTGGTCGACGCGCTGCCAGACTCCCGCGCCGCCTTGGCGCTGCCGGCGCTCTGGGGCGCGCCGTCCTCCACAGAGGCCGTCCGCGCGGACACAGGGTTTGCGGCTGGTCCACGCGCATCACCGCTTACAGACGAGACGATTGATCCCGGCAGAGCGAGTGCGGTGGTGCCGTTCGTGCGGGAGGCGCCCAGCGTGGCCGCCTCGCCGCCGACAGTGTGGGGCCCCTCGCGGGAGAGCGGGCTCGGAGCGCCGGCCGGATGCAACGTGGGCGGCACGCCCCGGCAGAAGCTGACTGACACAGCGCCGGTGGCAGCCGGGGCGGGCGCGTCCGGCATGCGTGTGGAGGGCGCGCGGCGGAACGACCCGCTGAGCCGAACGTCGCGGCTCTCCTGCACCTTGGCCACCGTCGACGCCGCCTGCATGCATGCTCACCCATCAGCGCCCGCGACCCCGGCATCCGCATGCCCAGCCTTCCCCCGCGGCTTTGTGACAGCCGCGCACGCCTCGAGATGACGCCCTCCCCAGCGTCAACACATCGGCGGCGCCGGAGGCCCACCGGCAGCGAGACCGCACGGTGCAAGGAGCTCGGCGCCGCAGCGCAGCACGCGTCACAGCGGGCAGCACGGCGCACCTGCTTGAAGGCGGAGTGGCTGATCTGTATGAGGCGGCAGGGCCCGCTGGTGCACGCGGCAAAGTCCGGGCGGTAGCTCTCGGAGAATAACGCCTTTGTGCCGACGCACTGCCACGGGCCGAGTTCGCTCGGAAACTCCTCCTGGCCCGCCCATACGTGCACGCGGCCCTGTAGGACGAGCGTGAAGGTATCGCTCGCGACGCCCCGCTTGTACAGCACCATGTGGGTGCCCATGCGGTTGCCAGCCTCCTCCTGCATGCTTCCCTCCCCATCATGGCCGACACGGCATCGCGGGCATACACGCGCGGTCCTGCGCATGCATGTGAGGCATGCGTGCCACATGATCAGCGGCTCCTGGCGGCGGCAGGACAGCTGCGCGTGGTTCCATTGCGGCAGGTGTGGCAGCGGCGGCGGCACGAGCAGCTTGTTTTGCAGGACGCTTCGCGGCATGCATGGGCAGCTGGGATGCCGGGGGCGGGGGGCGCGGGCGGCGCACCCCTCGGATTTGGTTGAGCAGCTCGCCGCTGTCCACGGACCAGTCGTCCGAGGCCGCGCCGTCGTCTGAGCTGTCGTCCTCGTCGAGCACCGTGCTCTGCGCGATCAGCTGACGCAGCTGGCTCTGCGCGATGTCAAACATCGCAAACTCCTTGACGCGGCCGACGAGGAACGCAGTGATGGCATGCACCTCCTGCCGGTTCAGCTTGCTGTGCTCCCGGGCCTTGTGGTCGAAGAGCGACAGGAACGCCGCGAGATCTGGCCGCCCGCGTTCCTGCACGCCGCGGAGCGTGTTACCCGGGGGGCGGGGGAGAGGGGGGTACACCATGGCACATAAAAGTGTGGAGGTAGGCGCACTGACCCGCTGTGACTGCTATGGTCCACAACGGGCAACCACGCAGCACATGCATGAGTGCCTTTGATGCGGCAAAGACTGCGGGGAGTAGCTGGAGAGCAGGAGTGTGTGCGAGCGGGTCATGGCCGGGTGATGAGTGGCCAACGTGTTGATCGGCTGTCAGATGCGAGCAGTGGTGCATGTTACACCACCTCTCTGTGTCGTAACATGCATGCAGCCTGCAGCTTCCCTGGTGCATGGCCCTCTGCCGCCGCAAGCATACACCCGATTACACCCGAAACTGCGGCCGACTTATCCAGGGACGGCCCAGCCCACCACTGCAGCCCCTCTGAGCACGCCCAGAATCGGTGTTCAGACAGATGACCACAGCATCACTCCGTGCATGCTGCCCCGAGCTATCAAAACAGGGCACAGACGACCCCGATGTGGCACCAGCTGCAGCGCCTGAAGGCAGCAGGGGTGACATGCCCCCTGTGTCATGCATGGCAGTGCTCCGTTCGGTGGAGGCCAACTGCTCGCGGCGTGGCCAACTGCTCGCGGCGGATCGGCGGAGGGGAGGGGTGTTGGAGCGGCGGCGTGCGCGGCGTGGCGCGGCGTGGCGCGGGGTGGTGCGGCGGAGCGCGGGATGGTGCGGCGGAGCGCGGCGCAGCGGCACACCTTGGGGACGCGCTGCAGGGAGTCGTTCGCGACAAACGTGTCGTGCTCGTCGACGATCTCCGCCTTGATGACCTCCTCCAGGATGTCCTCGAGGGTGATGACGCCGGTGACCTCCCGCACGGCGAGTCCCGGGGAGTCCCCGGCCTTGATCTTCTTCAGAATCATCTCCTGCATCCGCGCACACCTGTCCCGCACTCTGCAGCGCCCCTCTCACACCTGCCAGTCGGGTACGACGTTGTCATGTAGCAGCATACTCCACGACACGCAGACCCCCGTGGAAGCGGCACGGCAGGAAAGCTTGGTATGCTCGGGTGATGCTGGAGAAACGGCTGCCAGTGAGGAGTGCGGAGCACGGCCGTGCCTCCGCACTGGGACTGGTCTAGCCAGCGGCGGCATGGCGCGGCCGCTCGCAGCATGGGCGGGGGGGGCTGCGGCCCTTGCGCAGGTGGCTGCCACCGGCGGCGCGCACAGAGGGCAGCTCCAGCGGGGCGCAGCAGGCACCTGGTGCGTGATTCTGCCTTCCGTAGAGCTTCTACATTGACAACGTAGTGCCAAGCGAGGCGCTGCCTACCATAGGCCTTCGCAAGCAGCACTGACAATGCTCGTCAGTGTTCCGCTGGCAGATCGCTCCGGGCTGGACCGCGACATTGCAACGGCACAGATTTCAAGGTGCAGGACAACTGGGGTCGGGGGGGGGGGGGGGGTTGGGGCTGACAGACTGGGCAAGGTGGGTTGTGCTCGGGGTTGCAAGGGGCATGAGGAGGGTTGTGGGGGCAAACCTGGGAGATGGGGTCGTTGGTTTCGGGGTCTCTGAACTGGATGGCTATCATGAGGTGGCTATATGATGCTTTGAAGATCTTGAACACTTCGTCGAGTGGTGTCTGATCAGAGATCAGGCGGACTTGGGATGCTCCTCTGCATGCGGCGGTGCTCAGGTTCAGCGGCTCTGGTCACCTACGACGGTCGCGGTAACTGGGGCTGACGTCCTGAGCCGCATGTGGATGCTGTGCTGGCGGAGGAAGGTGCCAGCGTTGGGTTCATGCCTTGGCGTGCGGTTGGTGACCGCTGGCACCAGGTGTGAGCATGCTGATGTGGCTCCTCACGGAGGCATCACCAACACAGCGTATGCCAGTGCTGGACTCTGCCTGATCCGTCGTTTGGGCTGTTTGGGCAAGCAGAGGCGATTGCATGCCCCAGAGGGCCTGATGTAGTGAACAAAGTCAATGCAGTATAGAGCCAACGTGTAGCAAAGAGGTATTGTGCGCGCAGCCGTTGGTTGATGCCAGTGGGTGTTGACTGACTAACGTGGCAGCTAACAACAGTGTGCTGTCCACTTGGAAGGGGAAAGGGTGCTGAGACGGCCAGTGTAGTGAAGATATGAGTGAAGGAGCACCTGAACGATGCGACTGTTTGGACTTCAATCTCATCATCCGGGTCAACAAGGATGAGGTCTTTGACAAAGAGCATGTTGCAGACCCGGTCTCGTGATCCACCTTCGTAAACTGGAATGCGAGTGAAGCCACTCTTGTAGATCTCTAGCATCGTCTCAAAGTCCAGCTTCCGAGTGGATTCGAGCATGTAGACCTTATCGATTGGAGTCATCACGTCTCTAACCGTTCTGTCGCTGTACTCGAGGGCTCCTAGAAACAAACCTTGGGGTTTGATGGCGCACCGAGGCATTGCTTGCAAACACATCTAATAAACGGCAAAGAAGCTTGGCAGCATGGGCGTTGTGAGTATGGCCTCTGTCGGCCGTTCAAGCGGCCGGGCGTGCGCAGAGGGAGTTCCAGCCTGCCGCGAAAACGTCAGCGCGATATCAATGTGGCTGGCAGTATGAGTTGGCCAACACATGGATTGAACCGTCGGAGCGGCATTTACAGCACATTGAAGTGAAAACACCTCAATTCGCAATTCGGACTTTGACGGACGGAGTGACATCTGACGCGCACCTGCGAGTAGATTGTGATCGTCAGCATCAATTCCGTCCTCTTGTGGATCCCTCTTGCCTTGAACTACTTGCATTTTCAGAAGGTGCTTGAGCTCCTGGCGAGAGTACATAATACCCACTTCGCGACCGAGCAAGCAATCCAGCACTTTGGAGATTGGCCATGCGAGCACGAAGATGACACCAATACAGAACCAGGTGATGTATCGGGTCTTCGAGCCTATGTATAAGCCATGCCTTGAGCAAACAGCCTGTGGAGCGATCTCACCGAACAGTACGATCAGCACCGTCGACGCTATGCCGCCCCAGATTCCGTTTGTGAGACTTGCAAGCAGAATGGATAGGAAGGAATTGACGATAACGTTGCCGATCAGCAGAGTGCAGAGCAACAAGTTGCCGTTCCTGCGCAGTGGAATGATCTGCTTGGCGTACTGGCGCTCCTTGGCATCACCGGCTTCTGCTAAAATTGTCAATGAAGATGGATCTAGTGACAATAGGCCCAACGTGAGGCCGGAGAAGAGCGCAGAGCATACGATCAGGCCCCCGGCAAGAACGTAATTTGCCCAGTCTGGCATTTGGCTGCCGCGAGCAACTCGGCCGGCAACACTGCACCGGTATCACGTACGCTAGGAGGAAGAGGAAACTCTATGAGCAGCACGCCTCGGCTACTCTGTGGTCGCAACGTCGCCGCAGAGGGTCTATGGATACACGCCGCGATGTCCAGCAATGTAGCACTTGTTGAACACCAGTGGGGAAAATGTCCCTGGATATACGCACAAGTGACGTGGAGTTCACTCACAGTGTTATCTGCGGATCATTACTGTGCATGCGTGCCTTGCTCACTGAGTTGGGGACGACGAGTGCAGCCAACGTGACTGGGGATGTTTGGGTGTCCAGCGGCCGCACGCACACGCTCGACATCGGCCTGAGCGCCCCGACGACACTGCTGGCGTAAATTGAGGCGGCGCGCCGCCGAGCGTTGTGAACTTGATGCGATGCTGACTGTTGGACCGCGAACCAAAAATGCAGTCGCGCTGTTGCCCAGACGAACTTCTCGCCAGCTCCCAAATATCAAACCCGACACACCTGGCATGCGGTGCTGACTCAACACGAAGTTTGATTGACTCGCGTTGATTTAGTTTTGAAACTCCGTTGCTGCACTGGCTCCCTGCAGCTCCCCGACAACACCACTTCGGATCAAAGCAAGCGGTACCTGTTTAATGAGTGCACGTTAGTCCGGCAGTAGCTCTTGGTTCTCGCATCGCATCAAACAACGAACCTGAGCCATGGGTTCCGTGGACAGGGCCGACTACATGGACAACATCAAGGTGGCCGAGGTTGAACAAACGATACACAAGGAGAAAGAGCACGTGCCGTCCAATATTCGTGTTGCTCGTGCCAGTCAGGTGTGTACATGCGATGCTCGTGTTGACGCACCAGGCGGTGCTCCAGGCTACAGAGGCAGTACTTCCGGGAGCAAGAGAAGCTGGGAAAGATCCAGCTGCGCCCGCCCACACCAAAAAAAGCTAAACAGAGCTTGCAAGAGAAGTATGGGCTTCCTGAACACCTGGCTCCCATGAGACAGGATCCAGAGACAGCCATTGCTTTGACCTTCTCACGCCAGCTCTGGGGAAATGCTGTGCCAGGTAATGCCCTTGTGCAATAGCTGAACATGGCGTTCTTTCCACATAGCCACGGGTGCACGATACACTCAGCGTTTCATTTCTGTGCCAGTTCACGTTTATTCCCTGCGAGCTGCATGCCATGTAGTGACACATCTATCTGCACAAAAGCTGCGGATTTTGTTATTCAGCAACACGAGAGGCTGACTACCCACTGATGCAATGAGAATTCCTGACCTAACACGGCGAATCTATTTTCGCATGGCTTTCCTGTGATCACACATGTATTCCGCCTGTGTGAGATAGTCAGCCAAGCAACAGTGGCAGGCCCCCTGCATCAGCATATTCAGTCTGCTGAATGCGAAAACATGGGATTCAGGTTACATGGTGCGTGACCCAAACAAAACGATCAGCACAAGCAAGTCTGACTTTATCTGGGACGAAGATGAGATTGACTACATGAAGCAGCAGCGTTTGCTGGACAAGACTTTCAACCGCCGCCGGGATGAACAGACACACTACGTGGAATGCAAAGCTCTCTACGAGGCCATGATGGGCAAGCCACGGTAGCATCTATGGGTAACAATGGTGTGGTCGGACGACAAAGGCGTCAAGGCCTCGTGTCCAGCGCTAGCAGGGACAACCTTTCCATGGACAGACACCCTGTAATTATGCCTGATCACACTGTATGGAAACAAGCGGGCGAGCATGGCTGGACCTCATGCTTGATTGGGCGTGTGGGAAAGATGATATAAGCAAGCATCTGTGGATCTCACGTCTAGACTGGTGATAGCACTGAACTGACTAATGATCCAGATATATGGCAAGTGGCATGCACCAAGCTGAGACCTACTTTGTGAGAGACATCTTGGTGAGGCAGTAGTCGGGGTCACGTGGTGTTCCCCCCACCTGTGGCTGCACTGCCTTCCCCCGCCGAGTCACACCCCATTCGATCTTGGCCAGCTGGTTCTACAGTCCTGCTGTACAGTAGGTAGAAGGTCAACGCCCCGGGTAGCTCCAAAGGTCTGAGGTGTGGCGCATGGAGCAGAGTGATAGAGCAGACAGCAGCAAGCGTGGCTCTCGTGCTGCGCCATCACTCGGTTGATCTGCCGCTCCCCCCACAACTGCCTCTGCCTGTGTGTGTGGATGACGCCCTCGACCAGGACCAATCACAGCATCAGTAAGATGCTTAACGCCTTCCTGTCCCGACTTTGCTCTCAGGGTTGATGTCAGGCTCGCGGTGTAGCACGGTCAGCAGCGCCCACGAGCCAAAAACGTTGAGGACACATTCTCCGCATCGTCCTGCATTGTGACCGAGTCACATGTCGTGCTCAAATTCACCTGGACTGGTCGTGCCTTAAGGGCCATTCCTCAACGGACACACGGCGCATGGTACCAACACGCTTCGGAACGAGTACGGTCGGCTGCATCATACTGGAGGCGGCCCACAGCACTGTGCTGCGGGCCAGCACATGTGGAGAGCCAGCTGGACCTGCGTCTGAGTCTCTGCTTTCCAAGATCCTGGGATTTACCTGTCGCAAATCACCAAGACAAGCTGAACCTCACCATCCCAGGGATAACACTGAGCCTGGTGTGGCCACACAGGTGGCGCATGCAGTGCCAGGCAGCAGATGCCGTGGCTGCATTGCCGAGGTCTAGCCACAAGTCATCAGCACAGCAGGCAGGTACGGTTTCCCGGTTGACGGTACGCATTCGGAGATGGTACGCATTCGGGGTGCCTGTCGCAGTGGCATTGTTTATTCTCGATCTCTTTTATTTACTCACAAAGGCTTGCTTGAGTCATCAAAGTGCATTCACTGTGCAGACATACAGTGTCGTTGTCTATCCCTGCTGCATGGTCTTGTCTGAACTCGCGTCGTGCCTCTGGCCAGGTTGGTTACTGGTTGATACGTCGTGCCAAGGCCTGTGTTTGCGTCACGTCATGCCCCCCAGGCGCTGCCCCGCAGGCCGCAGCACTATGGCTGACACTGCACGGCCGTGTCACGATGGCCCAGAAGCCCACATCAAGCATGATATCCATACAAATGGAAATCGAGCCGACAACAAAGAGGCCAGGCCAGGCAGCCTGCACCGACGGAGTTACAGTGCATGCTACAGAGTCGACCCGTGCACGCGACAACAGCATCTTGATGGGCACCGCATCAAGTGCAATCGCCCGAACAATTTCTGCCTCACCTCACGTCCAGTACACACACACCGAGACCGACTCACCACTACATTCACGGTGAACGATTGCCCTTTCAGACCGGCAGTGACCGTTCCGCCATGCACCTCTCGCATCCAACGGCGGTTATGTGCAGTAGACCACCACTCCTCCGCCCCCCTGTCACCAGGACGTATACTCCTATAACCAACCTGTAGGATGAGGGTCGTGTGGAGCACAGAGACGCTGTAACTGACACCCCCACAGTAGCCCGCAAGTCAGGTGGCACCACCAGACGCACCCTTCTCCCCACGCCAGTGATGACGGCGCACCATGCATGCATGGGATGCCCCCCATCGCCTCGGCAGGTAGAAAGATGTTGCCCTTCAGGACCCCCCTGTACTCATCAAGACCACCCCTGTGCCCCGCATCATTACGGAATTTCCACACTCGGCGATGTACCCCCGCCGCACTGGCATGACATAACATGACACCCCTGATGGATGCTGTGCTGCCGTGCCCGGCTGCCCTGGCGGCACAGTGTGGCCGTCCATATGCATGCAGCTGATGCATGCTTCACAGGCGCACAGCGCGCGGCATCCGCAGCACGCGGCTGCCACCGCTGCACCTTCGGCATGCTGTCCGATCAGCACAACGCCGGCCATAGAGCAGCGCAAGGGGTGGTTGGAGTGCGCGTACATGATGCACAGCCGCATGCGGATGCGTCTGCAGAATCTGCGCCAGGCGGTCCATGGCAGGAGGCGTGCGGGCGCCGCTGCACCGCTGCTGGTGTCACCAGCATACACTGCTGGGTGTGCTACCTGCCTGGCAGCAGCACGATGGCTGGGTGTGAGGTGATCATGAGCCGCGTGGCTGAGTCAGCCGCAGCTCGGCGTGAGCGGGCGCCGCGGCGCGATGAACGCATACAGTCAGCACTCCGGATGCTAGCCCGAGGCGACAGCTGCCGCACACGTCACAGCTCTACAACGGGACGTGGCGATGCTGTGGTGATCGCAGCCCATGCGCTGCCGCGGGGGCAGGCATTGGGCCCCCCCTACGCGGCACCACGGTGCCCACCTCGCTGGCTGTGCTGCTGCGGCGGTGCCGCTGCGGCGAGACGTCAGGACTCCCGCCGGCGCTGACTCCTGCATGCGCCGCCGTCGCAGCTGCGATCGCGGCGGTAATGCGTGTCCAAAAGTGCTGGGGGCAAGTGCTCACGTGGTGAGGGGGCGCTTGCGTGGCACGCCGGAGCGGCGGGGGAAGCGGTCCGGGGTCGCGCCGACTTTGGCCACGACGAGCGCCGTGCGCTGGCCGCCGTCAGAGTGCGACGCCACCGGCACGACGCGCGAGGGGCCGCCGCCGAGCTGCTGCAGCGCCGCAGCGCCGCGGCTCACCTCCTCCTGCAGCCGCAGCACGCAGCACGCTTCAGCATTCAGCCTCCGCGATCGTTTGCTGCTGCACCACCCAGACAGCCGAGTCCAAAGGCTCCGATCCCCGGCTCTGTGAGGCCTGCCAAGATTCAAACCGGCACACACGCATGAGCAGCATGCATCGTCGTGAGCACACATGCATGTGCACCCGCACTGGCCAGCCGCAGGCGCGGCGCCGTCCTGCGCTGGACCGCATGGCACTGCATAGTGGCGTACCACAGAGATGCAGTTAGTGACTGGCGCAGGCTGCAGCAGTGGTCTGGAAGACACTGCCACCGGCAGCGATGTTCAGAGGGAAGGAGTGGGCGAGCAATTTTGCAGGCGATGCTGGTTTGCAGGCGTTGCGTAGGGTGTGGACACAGTTCAGCAACGCCGATAGGAGCCGCTGCCGCCGCGCTGCGGCAGCCTAGGGCATCAGGCACTGACTGCATCGCACAGGGGGCTCGTGCGCAGCCGTCCGGAGGCGTGCGTGGGGCTCGTGTGCATGGGGCTCATGCATGGGGCGCACAGTCGAGCGGGGGCTGCAGGAACAGCGGCGGCGAGGCACGGCGGAAGCGGGGCAGCGCACGTCGATGTCGGGGCCCTTCGCGGCCACCCACAGCCCGCCGGCGGCAACAAAGGGGAGGCAGTACTCCGCGAGGACGGCGGTGTCGGCGACGGCGCGCGCGACGGCCGCGGTGTACGCCTCCCGGTGCTCCGCCACGCGGCCGAGGTCCTCCGCGCGGCCGCACAGCGGCACCACGTTGGCCAGGCCCACACGGGCCGCTGCGGCCTCAACAAAGTTGACGCGCTTCTGCATGGAGTCCATGCATGTCACCTGCATGTGCGGTGGGAGTACGTGAGTCTGTGGCGGTGTGGGCCGGGCGTGCCATGGCGTGGGTGCTGGCAGCGGCATGTGTCTGGTGTTGGCCATCGAGTGGGGCGGGCGCTGTGGGGCTGGCTGTGTCGTGTCTGTTGCGCAGGTCGGTGAGCTGAGTGTTTTGGTAGGATGGCATGGCGGCGACAGGTGCTGCGGACACCATCCGGGCATTGCTGGGACGAGTCATGGGTTCCGTGCAGATGGGGGCAGGTAAAGATCGTTGGATTCATATGATCTATGGTGAACCTTGTGCTGCTGTATTGCCTGAAGTTCATGCCCAGCATGCTTAGCCCTGACTCTGTGTGGTTGATGCCAGGATGCCAGCGTTTGCTTTCGAGGCGGTGATCGGAATCAGTGACTATGGATCTGTTTGGAACAGTGCACATGTAGATACTGGAAGCGAAATCTGTCTGGATTCGCGTGAACAGGAATTGAGCGGTATGGCAAAGTTCATTCGCAGCTGCCATGGTTCGAGGAGCGCACTCTCCAGTTTGGGCGGGCAATGGCCAAAATACAGCCAGGCAGTCCCGGGCCAGATCCTATGTCAATTATTGACATACTCTGTGTAATGGTTTCAGGTAGATTGCCCTCGATCACTTCCAGCAGCGCCAGAGAGTCCAGTACATGCCGGGTGATCGCCTCGTCCCTGTCCCTGACGGCAGTCAAGTTGTATTTCGAGTTTTCCTCCAATAGAAAGTCCACAAACGTGTCAATCTGCCGCTGTTGACCGATCGATAAAAGGTCGATGCTGCTGGCAGAGATCGGCGATGCCTGTACTGGTCGTACATTCAAAGCAGGCTGCGCACGCCTGAATGATCGCAAAGCGGGTGCTACACAGCATGCGCTGCAGCCAATTTTCTGTTGGCTACACTGCATCATCGCGGCTATTGCATCGCAGTGACAGGAGGATGACCTTGGAGGCGAGTGCCGCAGCACACCGAATGGCTCGGACGGGACTGACACACTGATGGAAACCAAGGCCATCGGCAACTTATGCCATCGCTCTCTAATGCATATGCTGCTGTCGGTACTCCCCCCTGCCGTACTCCGCTTGGGTCAGCCCCGGGACTGTGCAGCGATGCATATTTCACACGGCGCGATTCCGCGATGTCGTCCAATGAGGCCTGCAGACATACCTCAAAATTGACGCTCCGACGTCCCAAGGCTTTATGCTTAAATATGCAACATGCTCAGCCTCCGTTTAATGCACTGTCTTGCTGCAGATCTCATGTGTCACATGCTCTTATGCTGCAATAGCCTGACAAGCAGCTGCACTGAATCATGACATTCTGGCGATGGAAACGATGGCACCATGATAACCGCCCTCGGGGCCCTGGTTCCTTTCCCCATGTAAGACTACTCTGGGCCCAAGTCTCCTGACACCTGCAGTATGTCTGGACCCGTGTGTGGCGCATGCGGGGTAAGGCACGACGCGTGTTGCTGATGCAGGGCAGCAGGTCATTGCACGGAGCATCCTGTCCTTCGGATCACGTCAGGCACTGCCCATGGTTGCACGCATCTATCCCCGCGTGCATGCCATTCGCCTTTGTCCCTCCGTTGGTGTCCAGCACGGGCATGCGGGAGAGGCGCGTCATTCGCTTCATACACCCTCCATTTCATCCATTCGTGGATGTTTGGCTGCGCTCTGCCATCTCTATCATCGTTCAGCAGCTGCATCACAGCAGTCTCTGATGCACCATCCAACAGCTGCATGAATGTGGACTCGAATCGTCCACTAGGAAGTCACATCAGCCCCTGCTGCCGCATGTGGGCTTGTGGCCCCTTCCACCCGGAGGTGTCACGGTGAAGAGGCTGGTCATTTCAGAATTGTAAGTAACAGTCCAGTTTGATGGAACAAAGTTAATGCTTATATAGTGTAGCTAATGGTCTGTACGCACACAGTCCATGCCCACTCTCTCGGTATGTCGGGCTGTCTGGTCCTGCCACATCACACGGTCCTTGTAGGATATGGCGAGTACGCGTCACACTGACAGTTACACGTGACAGGGATGCCTGGCGACTGCCACTGCAATCAGCATCCATGCTCATCCTGAACAGCACCGTGCCGACCAGTATCGGAACGCGATGCTGAATACTGTGCCTAGCCGCCCAGATGTAGAGCATCACCACTTCCACTACGTGGCCTGCACGCCCATGGTCCACACATCGAGATGGGGCTCTCCCTCAAATGTTGGTTGCATTATTACACTTGAGCTGGCGCTGTGCGTTTCAGAAAGAAGCCTGTTACAGAGGCGTTGGGGGCAGAATTGGCACAGGCACGCCACCGGCATCACACTCGGATCAACTGTAGCAGACGGACGGGCTTGCCCCGCCACTACCACCTTGCCTGCCACACGAGCCATGACCAGTCAGCATGCTGTGGCCATGCTGTGACCATGCTGTGGCCATGCGCGCATTCACACTGCCCAGGCACAGGCCGACGCTCCAGTCCGTGTCCACGATTTGGGATCGCCGTCGTCACACGCTGCTCCCTGTAGGCGCTCCCGATCGTGTAAACCACACACTGACACCGGCCGTGCAAGAGCCGCCGCTGCACGAAACTGAAACACGCCGCGCTTGCAGCCGACGCTGCCGCCGTTTCGTTCCTGCTACCATTCATGCCTTGCCACAGTTAGCTGCATGCATGCGAGCGGAACGATTCGGAGCGGTCGCCACCGGCTGCCGCCCCTCGCACCGTGGCCACACCACTGAAACGGAATGTCCATGAAACTGTGTTACAAGCACACCCAGTCCCAAGTAACAACCCCAGACTACTGCATACAAAGCATCAGTGTACGTTGTTCATGGGCCCAACGCCACACTAGAGCAGCATGGCACCTCAAGACACCCTCTCTAAGTCAGGACTGAGCTGCGTTTGTCGAGGGGTTACAGACAACAGGCACGCTGGCAGCAGGAACACCGCCACAAGCAGACTGGTTACACTCACAGTGTCCTATTACTTGAAGCACAAGGGTGCAGCTGCATGCATGTGGACCCCATGCGCCTAGAGCGCAGTGGCAACATCAGGTATGGCCACCTGTACACGAACGACCTGCTGCAACAAACACTCCGCATTCATGTTCACCTGTCCGCGCAGTCCCCCTGCGCACGCGCACACACACACACACACAGCACTAGTGTACACATAACTACAGCCTGCGGCCATGCACAGTCTGAGCTCACACCAAGCGCGGCATCCGGGCGGTGCAAGAGGGGCGCTTCACAGGGACCCGCTACGGAAGCACATGCTCTACCTGGCGGTCAAACTATCTACCCCCGCGAGACCTGCTGTAAGCTCGTGCACCTGCAGGAGCCACCGCCGCAGCACTCTGTCTACAGCGGTGCAGTCACTCTCCTTCACAGCACCGCTGTTTCTGCCGCGGTGTTGAGCATGCAGCACTTCGGGAGCCGGTTTGAACAAACTAGGAAGGCTGGCGAGCGAAACAGGCGACCCCTGGCCATGCAGCAGGGGATCCATGGGAACAGCCAGAAAGCAGCTGGTGCCGGCTGCGCCGGGCGGCGGGCACAAGAGGCGCACAGCGGCACCGCACGTCTGTCACGATGTTGTTCGGCGATGATTACTGACTGACCACCGACGTCTGATGACGCCCTTTGGCGAGGCCGAAACTAGTCACGTTTTCTCCCGTTCAGTCTTTAACTGCAACATGACGTGCATTTTGTCACCTCGTTTTTTTTAAGATACAGCACGTGCGAGCGGCTCCACGAGCACAGCAGCGCCCGGCGCAGCCACACATGCATGGCACAAGGCACAAGAGGCACACAGCAGCAGCAGGCCCCGCGCTGACCGGGCTCGTGGCGTGTGGTCAGGCCTCCCCCCTTGCACAATCATCCTATGGTCATACGGCGGGAAACCACCGCCAGGTTCACACGCATGCCCATACACCGTGCACTCGGGCGAGGTTGCAGAGCGACCCGGCGCTGATGCAAGGTAACAAGCACGTGGCAGCTGCGAGAGTTGGCAGCATGGTGCCTCAGCATGCACGACTGGGTGTGTGTCCCCGATGATGGCCCGCTTCCCATGAGGCCCCGATGCCGTGGTGTCCACGAGGGTGCGCGCGGGTGGCAGCAGGCCGCGCAGCACAGCACACCGCACCAGCCAGCAGCAGCGCACATGTGCTGTGCTACTGCAGCTAGCCGGGGGGATGCGCCGGCTGCGGCATCGGCGGTATCCAAACTGCGCGGCGGCTCCCTACAGACCCGCCGACTGGTACGCCGCAGTTGCATGCATGCGCGCGCCCGCCGCCCGCCCGCCATCGCTTGCAGTAGAACCGTCCGGTCGCACTCCGTTCAGTCACTCGCGTTCGGCTGACAGCAGGCGTAAGCGTAACAGCAGACGTAACAGCAGGCGCAGCTGCCGCCACCCGGCTCTTGCACCGCAGCCACCAGCTTTCCGCAGCCAAGGGCGGCGCTGGCGCAGTGTGCTGCCTTGGAACCCCCCGGGAGGTTTGGCTTTCACTCATTCGCCGGGGCAGGCCTGCCATGCATGGTGCGGCCGCCGCATGCGCACTGGCAGCGATGGCAGCAAGCCCAGTGCGCGCGGCCTCCCCCGGGATCCTGGCACTCATAACAGCCACCCTGCACCGGACTAGTGCCACCCGGCGCAGCCAAGCCAGCTGCACTGTTCTACGCCGCACGTGCGGCACACAACCCCGCGGCGGCCGCTGTTGCAGCTGTCCCGGCCGCTGCTGCCGCGCTGACAGCACGACGGCGCTGCCGCCTGTTGCAGAGCGCGGCGGGGATGAGCGGCAGTCGGCCCCCCCAGGAGCGGCCGGGGGGGCCGGAGGGACCCCCGCGGTCGCGTTGAGGCGGCGGAGGCTACGCGCGTAGCTGCGCGAGCATCGCCTCGAGCTCGGCGTCTTTGGCGCCGCCCGCGGCTTCCTGCGCGGGCGCGGCCTGCTTGCCGGCGACGCGGTGTTTTGGCGCTGAAACTGCCCCTGAGACGGCGTCGATGCCGATCTCGTCGAGGACCTGCACAGGCACCGGCCCCTGTCAGCGGCGTGGCAAAGAGATGGAGGACGCTCTGGCGTGCGCTGGTCACGGGAAAGGGCGGACGTGCCCGGGCCTCTCCTCGCGGGCGAGCTTGCCTCAGTGGCTGGACAGCGCTACGTCAGAACCGCATGCAGACTGTGTCCGCATCTGCACACGAACCGCATCTGCGGTTCTGATGTGCGCATCTGCCGTACGTCTGAAGCGCATGCGGTCCGTGTGCATGGCACCCTCATGGTGCTGGCGTGGCGACAGCCATGCGGGCGGTGCCCAGCCAGTCACCGAGGCGGCTGCGCGGGTGATGCAGCCGCGCTGACGTACCCAAGCGCAATAGACCTAGGTCGATGCGCAGGGGGAAGGGTACTGCGTATGAGGGTCTGCATGTGGGCGGGGGGGAGGGGGGGGGCGCGCCTGGTTGACTAGGTCGTCGGCCTCGTCTTCGCCGACTTCAAACATGCCCTCCATCGCGTCGTCCATGACGTCCCCGGCCATCTCCATGCGCGCGTTCTGCTTGGCAAACTCCTGTGCCGTATGTGCGACCTTCGCAGGGTCCATCGCGGCCGACACCTTGCCCATGGCCTCGGCGCTGGACGCCACGGCGGTCATGCTCGTGTGCATGATCTGCATGCGCGGCGGCGGCATGTGTGGGTATGCATCGGGCGCAGGTGGGGATGGCGGCGCAGTGTGGCAGAGGCTGTGGTACAGAGGTTGCACGTGATGCAGTGTTGGGCCGCCAGGGTGAGTTTCCACGGGCTAGCCTTCAACTCACACAGAGAAACTGAGGTTTTCAGTGACAGAACAACCTGGGGCACAGACGAGATGACGCTGCTCTCTGGAGCGATGATCGGAGCGGATGGCCGGAGGCCGTGCTCGTCGAGTGTACATTCAAGTGGCCCATGCCCGTTTGGGTTTGGCGTGATGCCCGATTCCTTTTTGTTTCCTTTTTTTTCCAACCGCGACCATGCACTTCCGTCTGCTGCCTACAGAATAGCGGCGTGGCGATGTTGAGATGCTGCACGGCTGGCCATGCATGTTTCTGGCACGGCACCGTGAAATGCACTGGATGGGAAAGACGTCGAGTGGCGGGGCACCGGCCGTGAGGCGTTGCTGGGCACAGAACATGACGGCCGCATTGGAGAGCTGTGGTGAACAGGGCGATGTACAGACAGCCGAGGAGCATGGCGGGTCGTAGCAACGGGCATGAACGGCCATGCATGACGACCTGCTGCTGAGAGATGCTGTATGGGACCAGCAGTTGATGGCTGTGCCTGTGCGCAAGCGCGTGTGCAGCAAACGGCATCTCGGCTTTGTGTGCGCGGCTGTGCCAGACGGTACGGATACTGGGGAGCACTGGTGGAAGGGCCGTGGTTGCTGCAGGAGGGTCATGGACATGAAGGTGCTCTTTGTATGGTTCTGGATGGTGGGAGGGTCAGGTCTCGTGTGTGTGCCTGTGGCGCAGAGGTGGCAAACATGATGGATACAGGAGGTGCGCCCAGCGAGCACCTGTTGCGTCTTCAGTCCGGCATTGATTCCTGTGATCTGGGCTGCGCTGCCCTGCATACGTTCCCGATTCTGCCTCAGCCGCACCAGCTGCTTGGCTAACACTTTGGCTGTGGCAGGATTTGTCTTGGCTGCCTGCTTCATGTCCGATATCAACTTGGTCTCCTCTCGATCTAGCTTCCGCAGCTCCATTTCAATGTCTGCAGGGAGTAAGCATGTTGATGACATGCTGCCGGCAACAAGCCTGGTCGCATTTCGGCGTGTCCAGATGACGAAGGCACGTCCATGAGGCGCGTGTATGCGTCCATTCGAAGCTGCCAGCAAACACACCAGTCCATGATACACATCACGGAGCGGAGCAACGTATTTGGTCGACTTTGATTTCGCAAGATTGGGTCATTCGCATTGATCCCAGTCCTTGCACGTGGTTTCGGTCGGTTGTAGTGCGAAACAGACAGTCTGACTTCACCGCACCTCGGACGCCCTTGCGGTTCGTCTTCTGAGCATCTCTAACTTCCTCTGCAAGTACACGTTGAATGAGTGGCGCTGAAGCATAGCCACCAAAGCGTGGAAGGGCGCACGCTCGGACACGAAACGACTTGCAGCGAAGGTCCCCCAGTACTTGTCGCTTTCGACTCTGCTAGAACTTGAACAAGGAAACGCAAAGATATAAACGATCGGAGCATGCCTTTAAGAGTCTTCTTTTGCTGGAACAAATTCATGGCGATGCACTGTCCACCGTCGATCAGTCAACTATGAGCAAAGAACCCACTTCAAAAAGTCAATTCGATGCGCTGCATCATTGACTGGCGTCCAACCTTTAATACGTAACGCATGCTCGCAATGGACACAGCCATCAATGTGGGCACCTTCGCGTGGCGCGGGTGCGACGAAGGTTATTCGTCACAGCATGGTTGACAGGACGGGCACGGCAATAAATCAGGCGGGGAAACCCGATTTCGCGCACGACACAAGGCCCAGGCACTCCCCTGGACTTTCCAAGCGCTGCCTTGGAAATCAGAATCGCCTCCTGACAGCAAGTTTTTGTTTTGTCCAGCCAGATGGTGTGAGGAGGCAGTCAGGGTGGTGTGCACTCGGTGCGGTCGGACACTTCCCCCCGATACAACGTGCCCTGGTCAGACCTTTCACACGAGTCCATGTTCTTTGGCAACTGGCGAACAGCTTCGGGGTCTAACCTGCAACTTGGAGGTGTGCACGGGAGAGCACAGATAGTTTTTCTGTTCCAAAGACCTAGATGTGTAATTAACATTTGTCTCCATACCGCGTTGGCTCGGTCAGACACCCTTGTCAAACATAATCAGATGACCCAATCCAACTGCGGAGTACTCTCTCAGTGGAAAGGCTCGCACCATAACAGTGCATGCAGCGAAGCGATCGCTCGCGTACTCCCACAGTCAATGCATGCACCGGGCGCGACCCGCCTCGTGCCGATCTCACATGTGCCATTCCATGTATCAGCGGAGGCCCAGCGTCGAGCAACAGGGCGTGTGAGACGCCAGCTGCAGCGCCCTCGTCACACTCAGCAGATCGTCCAGGGGGCAGGCCACACCTCCCGTCCACCGCAACAGGGTGCGCTACTAGACCTGTGGAATCAGGTGGCTGCCGGCGATGCTGCGGCGACGAGCTGGTGGCGTGCATGACAGAAGATAGGCACCGCCACAGGCCTCCAGTGCCGACTGTCCTGTGAGTGGGCTGCAGCCGTGCCTACACTCGAGTGCAGCGGGTGGACGGGCACCCCGCACGGCGCACCCGGACAGGTAGTCCATTACACACCGTAACCTGGCACACAGTGCAGTGCCACGACCACACTGCCCATGCATATCATTCCGTTGGCGTCCACATCAACACTGCGCAGGCCCTGCGGACGCTGAGAGCAGCGGACCGAGGCTCCTGATCTAGAGATACTCCAACCGCCACACAGCGGTCTCCTATGCATGTCACCCCCAAAACAGAGATCTCCTGGTGAACCGGGCAGCCCGGCACCGGCGTCAAGTTTCGTCTCGATGTGCACACAGTCACCTGGCAGTCATGTGGGCCCAACACTGGCTCGCCGGTACGTCACGGTACCGCCCGATCTGAAACTACCCGCAACGACTCACACATCACCAGGTCGCGGGGGACCTGGAACGGTGAGTGACTCCATCATTCCATCATTACTCGAGGAAAACAACCAGACGGCTGTGGCGTAGGCGGCACGCCATGTGGACACGACGTCCATGCTTGCGCGCCAAGCCAACGTCCCCGGAACAGACAAACGCTTTCATACGTTGGAATGCGAGTTATACTTATTCCTCCGGCGCCGGATGAAAGCGCGCTTCGTGAAAAGTGCCGTGGGAGCCGCACACCTCCAGGGGCCTGCCCAGGGCGGCCACCGCGGAGCGGCCGTGGCACCGCGCTCAGGGTGCCGGAGGTGAGTCCACCACAGCCACACGCGGACGTGCCCGGGTGGCACGTGTCCGGGTGCCGTGGCGCCCGGCGACCCCTGGCAACCCGACGGGTGCACTCCCGCCGCCTGCCGCGACCATGCCACTAGTCCTGCACCTGCCGCAGCATGCTGTTCATGTTGACAGCCCTGCCTCCCGTGCGCAGTTAGAGAGAAGGCCGCCAGAGCGCCCACAGCACCACCATGCCCTCAGGCGAGCCTGTCCTCCACGCGCAATATTTGTCTCGGAGCGCAGCTGCTCCTACCGGGCCCCCTGTATCTTCCGGGCTCAGGCACATCGGCTGTCCGCCGTCACCGCCGCCGCAGCACAGCCTCAGTGCGGCCGCCGTGGCGTTGTGCTGGACCAGCATCTGACCGGCGCGCCCCCCCGGCCGTTTTTCGCCGCAGAGCGCTACAGCAGCCCCTTCCAAATCGCGTACAGCTCATCCGCCGTCGGCCGCGCGGCCGGGTCGCGCGACAGGCACGCCAGCACGCTCTGTCCCAGCATTCCCAGCGCGCGAGTGCCCCCCGACTGCTCCCACGGCAGCGGCTCCGGGTCAGACGTGGCACTGCGGCCCCCGACGACCGCGGCGCGGATCGCGGCCGGAGACATGTCTGCCGGAAACACAGGGCAGCCTGTTGCGAGTTCGTACGCAACGATGCCGAGCGCCCAGATGTCGGCAGACGCGTGGCTGCGGGGTGCTGCGGCGCCGGGATTCTGCGAGGCTGCGAGTTCGGGGGCCGCGTACCTCAGGCTGAAGGTGAGACCCACATTGACGCCTGCACCCAGCAACACATTCATCCGCCTCCTGTGCTGCAAACAACCACTTCAGCGCGCATGCATCAACGCCGGTGCTGCCTGGAGTGCTGCTCCTGCCACGGCCACACTCGACTTGCATGGCAGAGCATGCACGGAGCAGACAGGGCGCAAGACGGAGCCGCAATTCGACTCCAGTCCCCTCGGCCGCCAGCAGGCCGTCCAGGCCCAGCTGGTGTCCAGCAGCGGCCGCGCATGACAGGGCCGAGACAAGCAGCAGGTGCGGCCGTGGTCCACCACACGGAGCGCAGCTGCACGCGCCTGGCCGTGAGGAAGTGCATGCATGCGGACCGGAAGGGCGGCGAGGGGAGCGTACCAGCGTGGGTGGCGCGGCCAAAGTCGATGAGCTGCCAGCCAGTGTCTTCGAACCATGCCGCATTCGTCGGCTTCACCGCATAGTACACATACCCGCATGCATGCAGCTCCGCGAGGCGCGCGCAGACGGCAGCGAGCGCGCGCGCCAGCGCCGGCAGCGACGGCGGCGCCCGCGCTGCCCACTCCTCCAGCGTGAGCCCCCGCCGCGTCACCACCATCGGCGGCATCGAGGCCCCCGCCACGTTGAACGCGCCCTCGCAGCCGCTGATGTCGTTGCCCTTCACCGCGTCGATGACTGCACAGGTGACCCCGGCCAGAGCGCGCTGGCTGCGCAGCGACGTGACACGGTCAAACGCGGCGTGGACGAGGTAGAACTTGAGCGCCACGAAATCCGACACCGTCGTCTCGGTCGGCTGCGTCTCGGCAAACTGCACCACGCCCTGGCCGGAGAGCCGCCTGTGGGTGGCATCCAGGGGCACGTAGCGCCACTGCAGCACCGCGTCGCGTGACGCGAGCGCGTCCAGCGCAACGCAGAACTGCCTGTGGGACATGCCGAACGACGACGACACGTCGTCGAGCGTGATGGTATGGGCCACCGCCGCCGGACCGGTCAGGCTGCGCGATCCAGGGGGTGCCGTGGCTGTTGCGGCCGCCGCCACGGCCGCCACGCTGCTGCCTTTCGGCGACTGCGTTGGCGGCGACATGGACGCCGGATTGGTCGACACAAACGCGGCCGCCCCGGCCACCGCTGCGCCGGCGGCTCGTGCTGACAACGAGCTGGAGGGCCGCGACGAGCGGAGCGCCGCCGACGAGGGTGGCCCGTTCGGGCCCTGCTCGGCCGACCCCGTCCGCGAGATGCCGCTGGCAAGGCTGCCGGTGGCTGCCATTTTGGCCGACGACGGCTTGAGCGTGTCTGGAAGGGGCCCGGAGTCATGCGTGTGCGTGAACCGGGCATCCGACGCGAGCGTGTCGCCGATGTCCAGCCCGGACAGCGAAAAGTCAAGGTCGTGCGTCGCCTCCGTCGCCTCTCTCGAGTCTGTCTTGGCGTGGGGCACCGCCACCGCGATGCGCAGCGGCGGCGTGCTCGCTGCTGCGGCGGCGCCTGCTGCCTCCTGACCGGTCGGCTGCTCCCCGACGGCTGACGTGCGGCGCAGCTTCACCCGGCT
Organism: Ulva armoricana; assembly: GCA_032360965.1. Classification (NCBI taxonomy): domain Eukaryota; kingdom Viridiplantae; phylum Chlorophyta; class Ulvophyceae; order Ulvales; family Ulvaceae; genus Ulva; species Ulva armoricana. The sequence goes on from JAUMHO010000007.1 coordinate 3,243,498, forward strand.
GGAGCTTTTGACCGCCCCGCTTCCGTGGTTCGTCTCCAGGTCGGACACTAGCGCAACTCCGCGGGAGGCCGTGACCTCCGCCCCGAACGACCGCTGCTTCGCGCCGACCAGCGGGGATCCGAGCTGGCGGTGCCGGTGCGCTGTGGCAGACACCGGGACGAGGCCGTCGAGCGCATCGCGGTCACTCGGCTTTGCGGCCTGCCCGCTGCTATTCCGCCGGCTGTGCCCCCGTGCCGCGCTGCCGCCGTTACTGCTGTAACTCCCCCCCGCGCCGCCCCCCGCGGTCCCCGTGCTGCCGTGCGTGCTCAGCGCCGCGGGCGGCACGTACGCATGTGCGCTGTCCCGGGATGACATCAGGCTCCGCGGCACGTGCGAGAACCGCGACTGGATCCGCTCCGGAGGGGTTGGCGACACCGGGTGGTGGTACGACGACGGGGGGGACGGCGCGTTTGATGCCGAGTCCGGAGCGCGGGGGTATGGGCATTCACACTGCGAGGACTGGCCGGAGTTGCCGTGGCCAGACTGCCGGGATGCGGCGGACCTAGGGAACCCCCCGCCGGCCATGTGCGCAGGCGGGTTGGTGGGGGGCGGGCCGCCGGACGCGCCGCGAGAGAGGGGCTGCCCGGGCTGTGAGTACGCCTGAGAGGATCGCTCCGAGCCCGCCCGGGACCCGGGATTGTAGGGGTACACGTTCTGAGGGTACGCAAAGACCGCGGCGGAGGGGGCCGATTTGGTGCGGGGCGCCTCCACCTTCACCCGGGCAGGTGCTGGGAGGGAGACGATGTGGTGTATGTGGCCGGGAGGGGGGGGCCCGTGGTTGTATGGGCCCTGGCTGTACGGGCCGGGAGGGGAGAGGGTGCGGGCGGGGGCGCCGTAGTTGGGGAGACTGGAGGGCGTCGGGTGCGCGTACGCCTGAGGGCCGGTGGTGCAGTATGCGAGGGGCGAGTTTGGGTGTGAGGCGGGGGCGGACGGGGATGGTGCCGGCAGGGAGTTGTGGGGGGGCCAGAGGGGGTGTGCCGGGGATGCATTTGCAGGGTGCTCCCGTAGGGGTCCCTGCACGGTGCGGCCTGTGTCACCTGGAGGATGGAAGACAGGGCCGGCATCCCCAAGGGGGCAGAGAGTGGACTCACCGCGCACGTGCCAGCACAGCCGCGGCTGCAGCCGACTGCATGAGGTACAAAATGCATGGTGAAGAGGGCATGAGGAACGGGGGGATGGGGTGGAGGGCACGGTGTATTGCTGCTGAGCCGCAGAGTGCTACTAGCATACGAGCACAGCGGACGCGGTGAGAAGGGGGGGGGGGGGGTTCGCACATGTGGCGGCACGGTTCGGGGGGGGTGACCGGCTGCCGCGTACGCGGCCGAGTACGTGTCTGGCCGCCCGGCTGGCGGCACCGCGGCCACAGGGGTGCAGTCGCCATGGCCTCCTGGTATCGGCGGCTGCAGCAAGCAGCGCGCGTCAGCGGCGAGCTGCGGCAAGAGGGCGCAGTGGGCGCGTGCAGCAGGGGTGCGGAACTCGCGCCAGCGTAGGCATGCGCGAACGCCTGTGCATGCGATCGCCGCGGCTACGCTTCCGCGGGGGCGCAGCAGCGAGTGGTGGGCGACGGTCATTGCGGTGTGTGGTGGAGCAACGCAGCGCGGAGCACGCGGCATGCATGCGGACGCGCACCGCTTTCTCGGCCACGGTGTCCGAGGCGTCGTGCCGCGTGCAGCCGCAGTAGGTGGCGATGAGGCCGAGCAGCAGCACCCCGACGCCACCAGCGACCGCGGCGGCGATGAGGACGATGTCCTGGTTGGTTGTGTTGCTGCGCGGCGCTGCCGCGGGGGGGGCGATGGCGCCCTGCAAGAGGGGCGCGGGGACGAGGGCGGGCGCGCCGCCGAGGGGTGCGGTGGCAGGCCCAGCCGCGACCTGCGGCGCCGGGACCTGCAGGGGCCGGCCGGGAGGGGGGCTGGACGCTGTGATGTCCAGTGAGAGGAGATCGAACGAGAATTCGGGCACCGGCGAGCCAGTGACGGCCTTGAAGTCCTGCGCGAACATGCCGGCCGGTTACACGGGAGCATGCATCGAGTGCCACAGTGGATGGGAGCACAGCCCGGCTCTGATTGTTTGGGAGCACAGCCCAACTTTGCCGAGGGGAGCAGAGGTGCGGCTGGACACACTGCACCCGCACCAGCAGCACAGACCCACGCCACAGGCCGGCCCGTTGACACAAGGGCGGGCATGGTGCGCTCTCGGTGCGTATGGTGCCGGTAGGAAACGTGTGGGGAGGTGCTGCGGTGAGCAGCCACCCCTCCACGGTTGTCTGTGCTTTGACCATGCATGGCGAACCTGCATCGCCCAAACATGCGCCTGCGCGGTTGCATCCGCAGGGAGAGTCGTCTGGGTTGTGGACGGGCGCTGCTGCGACCGCGGCAGGGCATGATTACCTCGAAGAGTGGCACTTGTGGCCACACGTGCCGCCTGCACTGTGAACCACACAGCGGAGTGCTCACAGCGGGGAGCCACGGTTGCTGTGCACAGGCACGCAGAGCAAATCAGGCTGCCACACAGTATGCAGGAGCTGAGAGACGTGCAGGCACCTGCTCAGCAGCATGCTCAGCAGCATGTGCAGAAAGGGATGCAAGCATGTGCGCATCATGAAGTCCTGCCCACCGGGAACTTCAAGGCGGGCTGGTGTGACGCTGCCCACGTGCACAATCACCGCTGCATGCATGACTGTGTACTGTTCCTACTGCCCTCACAGGCATGCTCATATTCAGATGGGCACCTGCTTCTCCTCCTTGCACTGGCATGGTCGCACTGGCAGTGCCTTGCGGCCCCACCCCACCCCGGACATCCCCGCGACCGGCCGATGCCGATCCGGCACGCCCTCGTGCGCTGCGACCGGGCTGTAAAACATGGCTCAAGGGGTGCCCCGGGTGAGAGAAGAGGCGTGAGGGAAGAGCACGGCGCGTTTGCGGCACCGATGGGGGGTGTCGGCCTCGGTGCGCGTGACCAGCCCCGGCCAGTGAGAGCGGCCTGACAGTGGCCGAGTCAGTGTGCATCGGCTGGCAGCCGGGGGGTGCACCGGGCGTACCTTCACCGCTGCCTGAAACCAGGGGTCGGCCTCAGTGAGGTATGCGGAGGAGTCCCACACTGCGCCGGCGACGGCGGCGGAGGCGGAGCGAGGCCGCAGCAGCTCCGGCTCGTGCACCGTGCGCTGGACAAAGTCCACGACCTCCGGGGCGTGCGAGTTGGAGTAGACGGCGCTGCCGTTGACGGCGACGGGGCCGCGCCAGGCGGGCGTGTTGTTGCGGAACTCGCAGCCGTGCAGCCACAGGCCGGCTGGGGCGTACCCAGCGACGCTGTGGTCCTTGTGGGGTTTGGAGACGGCCGCGATCGCCGGCCCGGAGTCCTCCGCGTCTGTGTCGCCCGGCCGGATGTAGTTGTCGTAGAAGCGGCAGCGCTTCAGCGTGGCGCGGTTGCCGCTCTGCAGCCGCAGCGCGCTGCCCTGCGACTTCATGAAGTTCCCAAAGTGGCACTCTGCGGTGCACGAGGGGGGGGGTGGGGGGGAGGCTGTTCTCACGGACAGCGCGGGGAGGCACAGGCGAGGGCGCGATAAACCAGTGCATGAACATGGCAACCCGAACTGCTGAGGATCTGCTGCGCAACTCTGGCGTGTGGCTGGGCATGACCTGGGGACGGGGCAGCTGATCTGTGCTGTGCTTGTAAATCCCTCCAGCATGGCACGTGCCTGCGATTGTGACAGACTGGAACACGCAGATACTTTTCTAATCAGGTAAATGCAGGCACGTGTGTTGCATGGTGGCAGCAGCTCTCGGGTGCATGCAGTGTGTTGTGGGGCACACACCTCGAGCATACAGCCGAGCATTTCCCGGGAATCCCCAGGAGGCTGGATCCATCATGTCAACGCCACGTCCCTCGTAGCCAATCTCGCTAAGCCCTCGCATGACGACGTTGGTGAGGTACATGTCCGCATTCTGGACGAAAAAGACACTGGTATCGAAATCGACGACAGCGTGGTTGGCTCCGATCGCACGGCTCCTGATTCCACCAAGACGCAAATACAAATTTGATATCCACACGACCTTCTTATTATCCATGAAGTCTTCGAACACTGTCACGACGCATTGAGTATCTGTGCTTGCGGGAGGGTCCAGAGCTGCTGGAAATGGCTCAGTGCAGTTTCCCTGCGCACACGTACAGCCCAATTCATATGGAAACAAAGGGGACATGTGCATGCGGCAGCTTCCATATGTGGTGTATGCATGATTTTGTCTACCTGGGTATGCACATCCGTTCAGGGGTGTGTAAACACGCCGGGAGCTGTACGTACAGGCACGCTCAACGATCAACGCCGTTCACAATGGACGTCTTGGGCAGATCATCTCAAATGGTGGAATACAGATGCACACCGTTATTATCTGAGTGCCATTCGCAACCGACAGCATGCTCTTCTTCGGCACACTGGGAGACACGCTGCCATACTGCTGGTCCCAGAGCGGATCGTGCACCATATCCAGGTGTCTGGAAATGACGATATGCCTGACACCATTGAAAACGGCTTTTTGAAGCTCTTGGCCCGTTGTCACGATCTGGAAGTCAAGACTTTTGCCAGCAGCCCATTGCTGGTGTACCAGCAACAAGGACAGCAATACTGTGCAAACACGTGCACATTTCCAAGTAGCAGCTGCACCGAGCCCCATCCTGCACGTTCTGATTCCCATGATGTTGGGTCGCCTAGGCAACTGAGCCATGCGAGCCGAGAAGGGCACATACCAGTGCAGGGCAGTGCGTACATTGGGCACAAACACGCGGACAATATAAACTCGGTAGTAAAAACAAACTCATACGCAATGATGCTGTTGCGATCGGTTGTAAAACGCGGTTTAGTGTTCGCAATCGTTTGACAGGTGTCACTGAAAGCCTGTACTGTCGCTGATGCCAGTCCCGCGACACGGGTCGCGCGGGTCGACGAGTATAACCGCAGATTGTCACCCAGCTTCGTAATGGATCTTTCCATCGAATGCCGGGGCCGTGTATGTTGACACTGCTCACAGGCATGTGTGAATGCACCGAACTGGCTGATAACACAGCAGGAACTAATGCTGGCATCCCCCCACCAAGCCCAATATGAACCATGTGACAAGTTTGCCACAGACTTAGATTGGATCAGAGGGCGTGCCTGGTCATTCCCATTCTTTAGCGGCATCTCGCAGGTGCTGTCGTGCTTGAATGCTACGCGGCCGGAAGAGGCAGAAACTCCTGACCATGAAATAAAATGTGAACACAGATCCTATCGATCAAGTGTACCGCATGATTTCGCGTGACACCAATCGCGGGGACTTCAGAGGCACGTGTGACGATGCAAGGTACTGTAGCTGATGGGATGGACAAGCACGGTCTGGGTAGGAATTGGCGCTGCGGAAAGGCAGTATGGCGTGGAGTAACGTCTCAATTGAGTCAATAGAGGACGCATTAGCCGCACTTACTCCCGCGCCCAAACTTGCGTGCCTATCTTACGCACATCGGTATGCTTAGATTCTTGGTACATCGAACAGTTCAAAGAAGCTGTGGTGCGCAAGGTTAGTGAAAAAACGAATTGTCGCCGGTCGTAGCGTATGGTCCGCGCTTTCGTCGGATGCGAGGGTACTATTGCCAGTAAACAGACGGCCTCCTGAGGACTGCAGCATTGGTCACGGAAACCGGTATAGCCCGGCCGGTTCTTCGCATTCACGCACGAGAAGTTTCGTGATGGCGTGGTGCACCACTCAGGTTGCATCCAGTCATCATGCATGAGCCGGACGTGTATCTTGTGAATGTACTCAGAAGGGATTCCTGCACGGGCCGAGCGTCTATGCCGTGTGTGTTGTCCCACTCTTGTACGGTTGATCCAACGTCGATCAAGGGGAATCGTTCGGTTTCTCTTGCGCGTTGCATGCAGGCGACACACGCGGAGACGTGCTTGCGCAGCCAACGCTGCAGCGCATTGGTTGAGCACAAGCTGATGGAGCAGAAAATTATGCTATAATGTTGGTGGCAGGTCGACGAACGCAGACCGTGCCGTTCTGAAGTGCCGCGGGATGGGGCCCGCCTGGGCCAGCTGCAGGCGGGAATGAGCGTCATTATGTGCCACTCTGGTATTAGCATCATGAAGCTCAAGATTCGTGCGTGTTGATCCGTGCGGCAGTTCCTGGTACACATAGGATGGGCGATGGAAACTGACCGCGGCCCTGGTCAAACAAGGGGAGTGTGCACTCAGCCCCCAGCGTGTCCACCGGTAGCGCAGCCACCATGGGCACCCACAGACGACTTGGGGTCGTCATAGGGTATAACTAGGTGCTTTGGGAACGTCTACGGGGAGATTGGGAAATCGGCTGATTTTCCTAAACATTTGCCTGCAAATTCGCAAAGTGCCCCTGTTTTCCCAAACTTCGCGATTCGAGCTTGGATCTTCCCAAACTCCTTCCCATTGATCCCAAACTATACCGTTTTACCACCATAATATGTTGTCTGGACCGATCGACTTGACACTGGCTTGACTTGGGGGTCGTTAACTATGGATCGCCTCACTGAAGATCTGCAGGACGCCTCGACGTACAAGCTCTATAGGAGCTTGACCAAGTTCAATGGCAATTAAAATTGGTATTCGAATGACTCGGAAGGACCTTGAGAAAGGCGACCTCGAACAACCTGTGTTCAGAGCTATTGCCTCCGCTCAGTCCGCCGACGCTAACGACCAGGCGATCATGGAATTCTTGGCGGCAGTAAGTGACCTCCGGATACCAGCAGTGGAAAATTTCGCTAGCTCAGTGGAATTAGTGAGTGAGGCAGGGCGACTCTGGCTTGCTGAGTACATGCTGTCTAAGGATGGCTGAGTACATGCTGTCTAAGGGATGGTTTGGGACAGCTCCCTGAGTACTGGGAAATGTTTCCTATTTTCCCAAACAGTTGCCTCGAAAAGCCCGGAAACCCATATTTTCCCCAACTTAAAAAAAACTGGTAAAGACGTTCCCAAAGCACCTGGTTATGCCCTATAGCGATCCCAAAGTCGTCTGTAAAATGTGACACTTACTCGCCATATCCTACAAGGACCTTGACATCTCCGGATGACCGGGACCACGGGCCACGGGGTCTGTGGGGGCCCATGGTGTCTGCGCTACCGGTGGACACGCTAATCATACATACATACACGCTGGGGGGCTGAGTGCACACCCCCCTGTCAAACATGTCACGGCATGCGAGAAGAGTGGTCGGAAGGCTCCAAGCGGGATGTCAGGCCTCATCAGCGTGTGGCAACTCCAGGGCCGTCGTAAACAAGATTCCACAACCCATCAGCGTATCTGGGTTCAACAGCAGGCTTGCAGAGTGCCTAGACACCGACAGGATGCCCGGCGGAACCACTGGAACACCTGCCAAAACAGGCAGGCTGTCACACCACTGCTGCTACAAAGCTGCCACAACTGACAATGGCGGCACCCGTGCATTTGGGCCACCAACATGCGCCTGGTTCCTTCTGCACATATGATTACAGCAAGTTCCATATCATACAACGTCCTTGTGGATACGGCGATGTAATCATACATACAAACAACCAGTCCCCCTGCGGTGCGGCCGTGCGGTTGCAATGTACCAGAGATCCAAATGTGAGATGTGTTGATGTGTTGATGTGTTGATGGCCTGTTGCTTCGTGGCAGCATGGCTCCGTGTATCCGCGCCGAAAAGAACATGCGCGCGACCGATGCAAAAACAAAACTAAGCATCTAATTAGTTTCATATTGCATTGATGTGGTTTCCAAGCCCGGGCGTCATCTGAGACGCCAGGCCG
>JAUMHO010000007.1:3251425-3271509 GCA_032360965.1 Ulva armoricana
AGCCTGTGCTGCTGTTGTCTGATTCCATGACTTGGTCCACTCTGTGGGTTTGCCCTTGTACTCTTTTGTAACTACTATATATGACGGATCTCGCTCGCGATCGCTTGTGTGCTATAATCATTCCATCACCGCACGTTTAATCCCACACACGCCGTTCATTTATCTAGCTGCATCATGAAGACATGCGCACTGTTCTGAACTGAGTTCAAAATATGCCAAAGCTGATATCGATTTGGCGATCGATTTGGCGAAATCGATTTATCAATGGTATATGTAATTATAATATTCACGATTCATGATTAATATGTCAGTTGTCTCGCCTCCAAAGCTTGGAAAGTCACGGCTTCGCAGCGCCAGCAACAAGGATATTCATCATATGTTGCACGGGCTACTTCATGGCTTACCGAACGTTGAGGATATCCGGAGGTGGTTGATGGTGCGCCATTGTGCATGACCTCAATTGAGCTCGGTTCAAAACCGCGATATCTTCCACTATGGCGCAAGTGCGATTCACATGCATGGACACGGCGCGGCAGGCGTTGGCTGCATGATTTGAAAACGCTGGAAATGGTGCTGTCGCGCTCGCTGAGAAACCTATATATTCCCCACGCTTACCAGTGTCAAGTCAGACTGTCAGCTACACGCACATCCGTTCTTCAGCCTCACAACACACACAAGAAATCCAACATGTCAGGCCGCGGTAAGGGAGGAAAGGGTCTTGGAAAGGGAGGAGCTAAGCGTCATCGCAAGGTTCTTCGCGATAACATCCAGGGCATCACCAAACCCGCCATCCGTCGTCTCGCCCGTCGTGGTGGTGTCAAGCGTATCTCGGGCCTCATCTATGAGGAGACTCGTGGTGTGCTCAAGGTCTTCCTTGAGTCCGTCATCCGAGATGCCGTGGTGTGTTCCTACCACTTTCATTTGGCAAGTGTGTCTTGTCGTCTGCTATTTCGTGTGGTTGTTAGGAAACAGCAGCGGAAACACCTGTTGACTTTCTGTGGCGTGCAGACATATACTGAGCACGCCCGCCGGAAGACAGTGACAGCCATGGTGCGTAGCCTTTCTTTATTCAACGTTCCGGCATTTGGTGGGAGCCCCTGTGCCACGCACATGAGGACTGAGACAACGACACAACCCACTGAAGACTGATGCAATTTGCAGGATGTTGTTTACAGTCTCAAGAGGCAAGGCCGTACTCTGTACGGCTTTGGCGGTTAGAAGCTGTAGCTTGAAGGATGAAGTCTCAATCTGGTGTTTGCTTAACACCGCCATAAAGCCTGGCCAAAGCCTGAAAGTTCACATTGACTCGACGTGCACCAAAGTTGTCCACCTGTTCTTGTTTTAATTGGATTACACTGCGTGACACAGCCCGTCACTCACCGGCTGTTATGCTATGACCGTTCGCACGCAACGTGACGAAAGATAACTTGTTTGGAATACCGTGTGCGGAAAACAGATTGTTTAATGTCCCGTTTCAATGTTGACGATACTGTTACTGTAACAGCGTCCGAGTCCAAAGAGGCTGAAGTATCGGGTAGTGTGTGTAAGTACACCTCGGCCCACAGATCCAAATTGCTGGCTAGGATAACTGTTAGTTCCGCTATTGTCCGGAAACAACGCAGCATTTTCTCAGAATTCGGTAGGGGTGGCATTTTGTCATCCCAGGTGAACAGTACTTGTATCCCTCCGCCCGGACATACTGATGTAAAAAGTGGTCCCGGTCTCGAGTGAATGACTGGGTACATGTCCAGCAGCGTTAAAATATCTTGATTTACAAGCACATTTAAGTGGCACCATGTAATAATGTTTTTGCATTCCCTTGGAGGAAAAAACAGGACATCCCAAGGTAAAGCAGGACAGCCCACGTAGATAGAATATCATCGGTAATGCATCTGCACTGTGTACACCAATTTCGAAAAAACAATGCCACGTATAACCTTAATTGTGGGCAGCCCCCCCCTGATCTGAGATCATTTGCCTGGGAGTTGTAATCACATGCTTGGGCCAGAGCATGTTGGTTAGAACATGCAGGTGGGTAGTCTAGTTCATGATGAAAGTATGCTATATATGCACTGGCTGTACAAATGAAAACCCAGCCTCTCTGGTGACTAAATACACTGCCAATAAACGGAATGTTGTATGAAAATTTGTGTTTGCAAGCATGGAAAATACGTGGGCAAATGCCCTGGGGTTTCCCTGGGCAACAATACATAAACCGTTTGGAAATTTCAAGCTCTGTACAGTATACCTGGTGGTGTAAGCAACATCTGCATACGCATACACGGAGAATTGTATTCTGGGCCCATTGTATGCCGACCCCCTCTGATGTCGGGGCAATATACACACTTTTATGTACACTGGTATTCCATCTGATTGTCTGACGTGGTTTATCCGAACCGGGTATGTATATCATTGCCCCAGGCTATACGGAACAGCCGAAATTTGTGCCTACATACTGGTGGCTGTGTCATTACATTTGCCTCTCGGCTGTACCGGTCAGCATCCATGAATGAGCAAGTGGCCCACAGTGTACATGTCCTCACACAGGTAAGCATGCGACGTTTTTCACTGGCAGTTACTGACAATTACTTGCGGTTGAGCTCATTTTCGTCAATAAACACATAATCCCGCATGCTACCACCCAAGCGCACAGTATCCTGACTGAGCAGCCGGTAGTATCTCAAGGGCTCGAGTTTTTCATCTGCCTCTGCTGTAGCTATGTGTGTGCCATTCACACTCTCCAGATCCATGATGTACGGCGTTGGCAGACCATCCCGTCCACGTTTGAACTGCACAACTGCATGTTCCCGGCTGATGCTGCCATGATGAGCAAATATGTCACAAACAGATCGGTCCTTGCCCAACAGCCAGTACGTTTTCTTGCCCTGCAGCAGTGTGATGGGTTTCCCTTGTTGTGCTGCATCCGCACTCGTTGGATCGCCTGCATAATTAGCTTCATTTAAAAACGAGCTTGCGACAAGCTCACCCGGCTATAATGCAGACCAATCACATCACGCACACTTGCATGCGCCTACAGAGTATCACGCTGTTGCTGTATGTCACTGCACAATTGCAAATCCACAATCACCGCAGCGCCACACTGTCTTGCATGCCAGCGTCAGCTGCTGGGCTAAGTGAATACCACCACACTTGGCACAAGGACCAGCAAGCACAGGTGTGGCTTTCCAAGCAGCTCTCCAGTACCTGGTACATTCCACAAGTCGCCATGCACACCATTCAGGCACATCGGACGCATATCCAGTGCCACGTGCATGGGCCAGGGCTCCTTTGGTTGCTTGGAATGTTGCGCACAGGGACATCATACATATATTCAGACCAGCGTCACGAGCAACCCCCACCAAGTGACAGCACCGCTGCCACCACCAGGACCACCGCAGCAGCACACCTTTATAGATGTAGATTCGCCAGCGGCTAATCGGCGTGCATGCGTCCTCGGGGGGTGCATACTTCTGCACGGTGCCTCGCTGGTTCCGTTTTGAGTCTGCTGCGAGCACCCCCGACAGCCCAAAGTCAGGGCCACTCTCTGGTGCTGCAGCCGCCGCCCCTCCGCCCGCAGGCGGCATCGGCGGCGGGCCTGGCAGCGGCGGGACGTCCCGTCCACCTTCAACAGGCGCCCTCGGACCATCACGCGAACTGCGCAGAGCCTCCGCCGGATGCTCACGTCGCTGGTCGCCCTCGTGCCGCGGTGGGCCCCGCAGGACCCCCGCAGCCGTGTCTCGTGCCGGCTCATCATAGGCACTGTCGCGAGTGCTCCTCCGTGTTGGCGCGCCCGGATGCGCTCGTGCCGGTCGAGGGGCATGGCTGTCACCTGCGCCGTAGCCGCCGTTCCCGGGCCGTCTTCTCTTCGGGGGGCTGCCTGCGCCCTCGTACGTCTCGATGCGGTTCACCACCTCGGCCTCTGACTCCCAAACGCGCTTCGGAGGCGCGTCGTGCCAGGGTGGCCCGTCACCACGGGGGCGATCCCCTCGAGGGGGCCTTCCGGGCGGAGCATGCCCTGCAGCTGCTGCCAGTGTAAAGTCAGCTGTTCTTCCCTGAGCCAGGAAATCCAGTGCACAAGCGTGACATCCCTCAGGCGTGGCATCCCTCAGGCCAGAGCAGCGCCAGCTTGCAGGGCGGGACCACATCCAGCGCTTGCCATCGGAGCAGTGCAGTGGCCACAGCCTTCACGGAATGGTGCTTTGTCACGGGGCTGCGCTTTCTGACCATCGCCCCCGCACAGAGATGATTGTTTCACGGCATGAGCGGGTGCGCGGCATCCGGGAACAGTGCAATTGGCGATTGAGGACTTGCAGCACAGTGCAAGCGCAGGTGTGGAGCCGCACAAGGGTCTGGCCCGCCCCCTGGTCTGTGGTTTAGTCTATGGTCGTGAGGATGCCACGGCCTCTCGGGAGGGTGCATCTGCGGGGCACTAGGCGGGTCCGCAGCGCGCCGCCCGTTCACAGGTGGCCCGTCTCGCCGCGCCTCGCGATTCCTGCCGTTACCCTGCCATGCATCGCTGGTGGGTGGTCGCGGGGACATGGACCGCTGCCGCTTATAGGCATGGCCATTGCGGGCATCGGCTCGTTGCCCGTTGCCTTGTGCAGGGCTTCTGTGGCGCTCATCTGCCCTAGGAGCCCCTGCTCTTGATCTACTGGGGTCACCGCTCCGCTGTGAGATGTGTGACCGGTTGTGTAGACGCTCTGTGGGCCTGCTGGCAGGTCCAGGCGAGGCATGCCCACGGCCACTGTGGCGATCATCCCGGCGGCGATCAGTGTAGCTTGGTGAGATGTGGCGAGCTCGTGAGGTTGGTGGTGGAGGGCTACCTGCTCGTCTGCTTGTATCTCGCTCACGGCGTGAGGCGTTGTGCTCTCGCTGAGATCGAGGAGGAGCACTGACTGGGCTTCGCTTGCGTTGGTTGGTCGTTGGGCTGGTTTGTGCTGTCTGCTTCGTCTTGTTGATCGGAGACGCAGAATTCGATGCATCTGATATCCCTAATGACCTTCTTCGCGGGCTGGTGATTTTTCTGACACTGTTCGGGCGCTCCCCCCGCCCAGGAGACCTGCTGGACTGCGGGGAGACATCTCTGCAAGAATGCTTGTAATTCTGCGTCTGCCCGAACGGCGGCATGTCATGGTCAAAGAACAAGTGAGAATACCACAGCTAGATGGCTGCGTTATCGCTGCAGCATATCCCTCGTTGATGATAGCGGACCGGCGACTCCGTGCAGCCAGGTCACCAGCAATTGACAGGCACGTACGGTAAAGGTAGCTTGTCACGCTACCTCTGCCGTAATGAATAGTATTGAAGGTACTTAGTTGGGACGTATGCGGGGTTTCCCTCGGGAAACTGACCTTGGTGATTTCAGCTCTTGACGCCCCGGTTCGCTTGACTTGCTGCTATCCGTTGATCCAAAACTTAGTTCATCATCATCACTCATTATCTCTTTAGCAAGATCGGCAACGATGAAGGGCACCGCACGCAAGATCAACAGCGTGGTGTTCGTGGAACATGCCGGCAATGTACAAGAACAGCGTTTCACGAAGGTACAGGAACAGGCCACATAATCTGCGTGCAGCAAGTGGTGGGTGTAAAAAGGAGTGTAAATGCTGCTTGCTATGCCAAAAGCAGGTCACTCAACCTTTGCAGACGCACCACATGTCATGCATGATCCACAGCAAGCACAGTCCCATGCTTGAGTTGGTACAATTGGATCACTGGTGGACACGTTTGAAATTACATATCACTCTTTCCCAGATATACATCGCCAGCTGATTTCAGTGTGAGCCCTGACCATTTCTGGTTCGAAAAGGAGCATCATCACCACAACAGCGCGTTTGAGGACGTGCCCGCAGCAATCTTGCGTCGTATTGCACATCCAGCACCTCTGCAAAAGATGACGTGTTGCTGCTACAACAGCACCTGTATGTTCACCTTCATCGTGCTACAATCTTGCATGTCTTGTACGATTGAGCCATGTACGTGCTGAAGCCCGTGGCTGGTCACGATCACCGTGCCCTATCCCATCCACTGCTGTGACCGTCGGCATCACCTGCGGAACTTCTGAGCTGTTGCGGCTGCCTGCTTCGCTGCAGCTAGCTCCCCTCGCAGCCGTTCAACCCTCTCCTTTAGAAGCTCCTGCACAGTTCAGTTGAGTTCTTGTCGTTGGCATTCCCATGACAGATGAGACCCACACGCTGGAGTCGTATGGAGCGTTTGACGTTTCGCTTTGGTGGTTGCACGCACTGTCCATAGGCAAGCCCTTGGCAGCAATCCATGAACATCTGAATCCAACAATCGCACACCTAAAACGCACACTCATGCTGAGTGCATGCATGATCGTATCGGTGAACGCACGTTCTCTCGCTGGACTGCCTCCGCCTGCCCATTCGTGTCGGTGAATTCCTGCGCTTGCACCTTGAGGGCTTCAGTGTGCCACCGCCGGACGCTCGCCAGTGCAGCCAGCTGCCGGCGAGACGTGCCGCGAGCTGTGCGCATCTCACCTTTTGCTGCAACCACCAGCTCCCGCAGCTGGTGTGACCTCAGGGCAAGCTGCTTCTGTGCACGCGCCTCCTCCTGTGCATAACAGGTGTCTCGGTGCCGTTGGAACCCCATAGCAGAGTAATTCAAGCGGCCAGGTACCAGGAGGTGCACTCCAACCCACTCCAGTTCCACTGTTCCACCGAGAGTGAAACGCAGGCCTCACCTACGGAGTGCTGCCAAGTGCAACAAGCACCACGACAACCCAGACGTGAGCATGCCATACTCCACCTGTTGTTGCTGAACATGGCCACCACACAGAACCAGAACTAGGGCCCTACAGCCTGATTCGGCTAGAATCCCGCCGGTTACGTACGGAAGCTCCGCAGTCAAGCCGCAGCGGGACAACCTCAGTCTCGCACGCCGCTGTCTGCCACATGCAGAACCGGAGCACGGGGCCTCCCTGAGGAGTGGCCGACATGCCACACGTGTGACATGTATCTGTATGGGCGGGAGGATCTTGTCTGGAACAAGTCCAGTTGCTGCAAAAGTAGCTATCAAGGGCTTCCCTCCCGTGAATCGGGTGATCAGCCGGGCATTGTGGCGGCATCCTCGAGCCATGCAGTGCCATGGCATGACCCACTCTCAGCCTAGCCTGCCATATGTCCTACCACATCAACTCTTCATGTCACATTGTCCAACCCGATGAAAGGAAGACAGAGATGTATCGCTTCGGCGGCCACGATAAGGGCTGACCACAATTCAGGCTGACCACGCTGGCATCCATGTAGAGGTGCCTTGCAGCTGCTGCTGGCGGAGATTTCCAAATCAGGTCCTGGCTGCACAGGTGATGCCACAACGGGCGCGGCAACCGCCACGGCCCCAGCTCAGCCTGTGCTGCCCAGCATCACACACGCCAGAAGTCAACAGCCGGTCAATGCAGAACAGGAATCGGCCATTCCTCCATCGTGCCCACATCATGCCCAGGCCAACAGGCAGCACTTCACATCATGGGAGCCTACCAGTTCAACTACACCACCAGTAGCCGCTGCGTATTCAGCAGACCGTCCGAAGCCATCATGCCCAGGTTGCTGGGACCCATTTGCAGGGGATCAAACGGATGATCATCAAACCTAAACATAGCCAGCAACCCTCCAGGTTGCACCTGTCAGTGACTGGCAGCGTGGGTTTGTCCGCAAAGGAGTGATGCTCGTGGGATAGCATGTAGCGCAAGACAAGTATACGGCCGCACTCCCCAGCGCCAGCTCCCCGGAGGCAAGGACAGCCCATCAGAAGGAGCACAGATGAGTGTGACGCAAAAGGTTGACACAGCAGCGTGTCGAGGATGAAGTTGTGGTGATCTGCCAGCCGAAACAGGGGCGGGTTGCACCAGCGACATGGCCGCACATACAGGGGGGCACACCTCTGATACAGCGAGCACGGTGGCATGCAGCCGGGAACACTCTTCGGCGGCAAAGAGAGAGGTGTCTTGCGCCTGCTGCAGGACAGCATGCATGCGCGCAATCTCCTCCTCGGCAGCCACGCGGCCCTCCCGCTGCTGCGCCGCTTCCGCTGCTGCCCTCTCAGCTCGTTCGTCTGCGGCAGCAACGGCCTCCTGAGCCGCTGCTACCTCCGCATCGGTGCACTCTCGCATCCGCTGCGTGGATACCTCCAGCCGGTTCTGCAATCCAGCCAGCCCTGAGCAGATCAGCTGTCAGCTCAGCGCCTGCAGGCGATGCATGCCCCAAAAGCTGACACGTGCATAAGGCGGCATCATGATTCGTCCTGGAATCCTGTCTCAGGCCCACAAATCGTGCATGGTGTGGCAGGTATCAGGCAGCCAGGGTGGGCAGAATGGCCAACCACTGTGGCATGTGGCATACGCCAAGAGGTTTAAAATGCGGAGCACAAGTCATAGCGAGTGTATGCCGTTATCATAGGACCACTTTGAGCTTGCTGATGGAAGCCTGGAATTGTGAGATGCTGAGGATGGCGAGTTTGAGAGCGACGTGGGTAGAATGAATGATCAGATCCTCACCCGTTCTTCATGAAGGTCGAGGATTGTATCTTGATACGACCCTTCAACACCGCCAATCAAATTCAGCAGCCATCTCTGCTTGCAAACCTCGCTCTACAAATACATGGAAGTTGCTCAAAATATAGAGCTGAGAGTGAGCACTGGTACGAAATTAGTGACCATAAACACATCGTGCTGTTGACGTACAGCCCTTGCGCCAGCGTACTTCGCTATCCACGAAACTGCCCTGGAACCATTCCGTCTTCTAGCAGCAGTTAGCTCTGCGGGAGTCACAGCCCGGATCAGCCCAAGAGGACACGGTTTCTGCCCAGGTTCATACTCTGGTTCAGCTGCAGATGTGCGGCCATCGACAGGCTTGCCACAGGAGCACTTTCCGCAAGTGCATTGACATCGAGCCTCATCTGCCCTGATCTTCCCGGTGGCCTTTTGTGTTTTGTGTCCATTTTCCAGTGCCATGGATGCTCTTTGATAGTTCAGGGCCACCTCACTGCACGCCTTTGCTCGAGAAGATAGCATCTCCAAATAGCGCTGATATAGCCAGTCTGAACAAGATATGTGGTGGTATGCGAGCCGTTTGATTCGTCGGCGCCCCCGACGGTAACAGGACTGTCCTGCAGGTCCGCCCCCAAATCACGTTCCGCACAACAGCGAAGCATGTCCCCAGCGGCATCAAGTGTGCAATGCCTTTGCATCAAAGTCACGGGCGATGTGTCCATGCATGGCCACTGTCCTGGCCCATGCGTGCTGATGTCCCCTGCCTGATCGCCCGAAAGGCCTCCTTCGCCACGGCAGAGCCCACCAGCCGAAGCTTTGATCGCGTGTTTGAGCCTCATCAGCGCACACAAGATTTGGATGGTAACGCTTGGAGGGCAGGTCTCCATTCCTGACCTGAATATATACTTGTTGAACTGAACCAGGTTTTCCGTCAGCCACAATGGCAAGCGCAATCAAACCAATGGATGTAGATGGCCGTGAGGCCGCTGAGGAACAGCTATACTTGAAAGGTCCCTTGTCAGTGCTCACTAGCAGTGTAAAGACGAATTCAATGGTGCGAAATCAACGTGCTGGAGATGTTTGCGACCACAGCAGCTGCGCCCACAGAATCCACTGTCCCATCTGTAACCAGGCGTCGTGCCTGATTAAAAAAAAAGAACATTCTTCCAAACTTTCATCTTTGCATGTTTGTCGTTGTCGATGTGATCATCTGTTACTGTTCAGCCAGATCGGAGTGCAGAAGTATCAAACGCCGCACCACGACCAATCAGGAGGCTGTCATTTAGTGCAGGTATTAATTAATTGTCGCAATAATCATAAGCTTCTGGCTCGTGTGAAGGCATTTGATCGGCACTGCAACATGCTCTTGGAGAATGTCAAGGAGATGTGGACAGAGGTACGTACGATGCCATGCTTTCTTCACATCCAATGCCTGCCAGCTGTGCACTGTCCACTGTGGCAGACTCACATAGTGGCGCGTTTGCAGATTCCAAAGACGGGCAGGGGGAAGAAAGCCTCACAACCAATCAACAAAGACCGGTTTGTGAGCAAGATGTTTTTGCGAGGAGACTCTGTAGTCATGGTTCTCAGGAACCCAAAATAGTTGTTCTAATGGTGATAGACACAAAATGGTTGTCACATGGCGGAAGTGTCCGCAGTGGTGCCGCACGTTCTGAAGGCGCATCCCATGTTTACAATGTATGTTAGTGTCGTGCTAAAAAGCTGTCACCATTCAAACATGCCATCGATCAGTGACGGATGCGATTTGGAGCAGAACTTTGAACCCCCGACAGACCAAGGCTGTGAGCGTTTGCTTGTGGGTCTACCACACTGTGCATGTCTACCTGTTTAGCGTGCTGTGCGATGGAAGAGAGGTCTGAACTTGGAAAATGGTGATACTTCACTGTAATGATGCGAACAACGACACGGGACGGCGTCAGCCGGATTGAGGCCACTGCAGTGGTGAAAGGGGCCAACGGAAAATTATAAAACGAAAGCCAGCGTGCCGCAGCAACAATGCGCAACAGGACCAGGGGACAGGGTAAGCTCGAACAGGGATTGAAATGACCGATACCAGTGAAATGGAACGTCTGACAATCTGTTACAGGTATACCCAGTCCAAAGTAACTACCTCGGACTATCGCATATAAAGCATTGGTGTACCTTGCACTTATTCATGGGCCCAGGTAGAGGAGCTGCACCAGTCGAAGCAGCGGCGCATGGCATGAATAACTCGATGGCCGCTACAGCCTCACCAACACCTCACATTGGACCTATTCCATCCCCGCATCTACGATGCATGCGGGCTCCTAGAACCCCGAGCCGTCGGCCGCTCTCCCCTCAGCCCCTAACAGCCTCCACCGCGGCACTTGCTGCATGCTTATCCAGCGCCAGGCGCAGTTCCGCATGACCCCCATACCTGGCTGCCTGTTAGCCGCATCGCTGCTGCTCTCATGCCTGCAGGCCCCTGTTGCCTGGTCCCTCCTGCAGAAGCCATCATCCGCTGCCATAACCAACACCGCCGGGGACATCGCAGGTAGACAGAGCTTGACCACGGGCTTGCAGGATACGCATGCTACATGGCCCCATTGATCCCAAGCTCTTCCTTCAGCCCTTGCTCACGCACGTCAACATCACCACCGCCAGGAACCTGCATTTGCGGCGCAGCCAACGGCGCTACAGCCTCACCCGGTGGACCCCCCACGACACCTACCGCGGCAGCCCCACTCCCATCCACGCCCAGGCTCAACCGTGTCATAGATGCCGCCGAGTCTGCGCACGCCTCCTCGGCAGCAGCGGCATCTCCAGGGGCCCGACCGGAAAAGAAGACAACCGCACAGGAGATGTCATCGCTGACATCGGCCTCGTTCTGCGCCCACTGCTCCTGCGCAAGCGCAACGAGCAGCTGCGCGGCGGCGGCCGCGTCTGCGCACCCCGCGGCCGCAGTCACCGCGTCTTGGCTGCTGATGAATTCCCACACGCCGTCGCTTGCCCAGATGGCCAGCGCGTCGTCGGTCGTGATGTGGACGACACTGACGTCGGGGCAGCATGTGACACCGCAGCTTGCTGCAAGCGTGTCGCCAAGGGAGCGCGACATCGCAAGCCCCGGCATCCACGCGTCATTCAGCCATACCCGCGCCGGCCCGATCGGCTGATTGGCCTCATCCTGCACAGAACATCTCACCTGTGAGCCCAACTCCTCAACAGCAGCATTCAGAACTGTGGAGCCAGGAGACCGTGCCAGTTTGTGCGATCTCAACCCAGGCTCTGAACGTGGCACTGAGTCGCATCATGTTTCAGTGCAGGCGCACACAACATCTGATTTTTTCCCCGACGGGCTGAGCCAATGCCTGTCAGCACAGAAACCAACTACCACGTAGTGCACACATGGCCTGATGTGGCAACAGGGCAGTCCAGGCAGGCGCAGTAGCTGAGCCCCGCCAGCGATGCAGGTCTCAGGGCTGCAAACAGCCCTTCGCGGGACGTTCAGATGACCCCAAGCAGGAGTGTTTGCACACGGAGCAGGTGTGGCACTGCCATGCTGCACCATCGGCAGCTGTGGCGCATGCTTCCCGCGCACCGGATACGTGGCGACGCGGCCGTCTCACAGCGCAGCACTGCGTCCACACCGTGTCCCGGTGCACCTTGCCAGCCACGGCCCACGAGCCACCATGTACACCATGCCAGTGGCGCACCAAGAGAGGCTCCACGCGGCCCCCGGCCTGCGCGATGCGGGCATGTTCCTCTGGCAGGTCGGGCTTGTGGTCGTTGGTGAGGTCGTACGCGCGCACTGTGCCCTCCTCCCAGCGGCCCAGCACCGCACGACTATCTCCGACCCATGCACTCGTGAGCTTGCGCCCCTGCAGTACGCTCACCGTGGCGGTGGCGCCGGAGAATGTGCAGTCGACGTCGGCGCCACTCGCGAGGGCAGCATGCACAGAGGAGAAGTTGTCCCACAGCAGCCCCCCGACGTCGGCGCCGTTGTCTAGGGCTGTGACGCAGGGGATAATCGCCGCGCGGATGCGGTCGCCTGCGAGCTGCGATACGTGGTGGCCTGCATGCGCAGCTGCGGCTGTGTACTCTCTGTTGTGCCAATGCAAGACACTCCTCAGAGCTGCACAAGTCCTGAGCACTTTGATGGCGAAGTATCCACTGCTCAAAGGCTTGACGTATAAATGCTTGATGCTATTTGTCTGTAGCATGGGGGAGGGAAGCTTTGCATGTGGCTTCTTCGAAAGTGGAGTTACGTATGATGCAGGTGGCGAGGGTTGCTGGCCATGTGTGATGGCAGATGACAGAGGTCGTGCAAAGCTATTGTGGCAACACCAGAAACGCTTGCAGGTTTCAGCTAGGCACCTTCAACGCCATGGCCATCTAGGACTCCAAACACGAAAGGCTCGCGCTCATCCCCGCCAGATCCAGGGCCAGGATGGACGACCACATAGTCTTGGTTGGTTTTTTCGAAACCAGGCTCACGACCTGCGACAGACAGGCACGCCATGCTGTCTATCACATCATGAGGATCCTGCATAACGTGTTTCAGCGTTGGTGCTGAATTGCGGGGATGCAGCAAGCTTGTACTGATGGACAGAAAGCTTGCCAGATGGAGTTTGGCGTAAGGACCACACACATGCGAAAACATGGTAGGTTTATCAGTAAGTATATAAATCGAACCAAAAAGCTAGCATTGCTGTTTCAACTGTTCTGTTATGGTAGGCAAGCGTGGATGTGGTTGTTACAAGAGGTTGCTGCAAGTTGGGAGTGCGTACCAGGGTCATGGACAAGAGCCCAAAGTCTTCCGCCCGCTTTTCATGATCGGAAGGCTGAACTGGAGCTCCCTGCAACAAGCTTTCAGTAAGGGTTGCTGTCTGGTGTTGTTGCAAGTCTGGCAGTGCAGCTGAAACTGCAATTGACACTTGCATGGGCGCTGGCAGAAAGTCCACAGCTACGTCAGCTCACAGAAAGAAGCCAAAAAACATGTAATGCTTGGAATTGCGCTCAGCAGGCCTCTGGTCACATCGCTTCGCAAAGCATGGGTGAGGTGAAAACCTTCGGTGGGACAACTGAGAGCCTGCGTTTTCTAGTGCCACCGCTGACTTGCCCTGGATGCTGTTGTGCACCTCCTGAAACTCCCTCTACGGCAACCTCATCTGCTGGCACGGGCGGCCCGTCCACGGCAGTCTTGATGCTGTCCTGCTGCTCAGGAGAGCCTGGCAGTGCGTTCGACTCGTTTTTGGATACTCCCAGATCTGCACCAATTCATATATCCTGATTACGACCTGAGTAAAACCCTCTAGCATAGATGAAAGTTAAGGAATGACATGCCTGTCCCAAGCACACTTCCTGTCGTCTGGGACGTGTTTTACTGCGCATTCCAACACTGAGTCGAAGTGCCGGGTCGCAACAGTGATTCAGGATCCCACACACTGGCCATTGATTCATAAGATGTGGCATTGTTATACAGAGTGCTCCAACCGATCATGTCGGCGTCGAGACAGGTTTGCGAACTTATAGTCGTTCGAATAGCTTGCGAGGTGCACCACCAACGCTTGTGCCTGCGGCGATCCCCAGCAGCACACAGATATGAAATGTCCCAAGAACTCACCTAAAGCCGCGATAGCGTCTGATTGCTGTGGCCTGCTGGGGCTTGCGGGCGAAGCGTGCTTGGTTGAACAAACGCCCCCCATCCCTGACACCGTCGCAGCTACACTGAGTGAGATTAGGCTCTTACTACAGCATGTCGATCACGTCTAAATTAAGGATGGCCTGAATGGTCTGTGCGCCTCTCAGGTACGTTGAAGGTTGCAGTGCCCGTGGGAATATTCAGTACAGCAGCTGAACCGGCCGGGAACAAAATACATGCAAGAGAGGTATAGGAGCTCACTGGGGCAATTTCCAGGTCGTGCGACGGTGTGGCAATGGCGAATTATGAATGGAGCGCCGACGACACGCGTAGGAACTGTCATACAGCATGATCATGGTCGGACAATTTGATGTGTCTATGCATGCAATAAGTTTTGAGCCCTACTACGCCTCTCATGCTCGACGCCAATGAAGCGCAGAACTCGGGAAATTATGAAAGTTACTGGATGTATTACACGGTGAACTGGTGTGTGGGACAAGCGTTCCAGCAGCCGGCGTGTGTGCAGTTTGTCCGGGGTCTACGTCACTGGTATAATTCATCGAGCAGGCACTGGACTCTGCGCGTGGAATCGCTCGCAGGTATTAAACGCTGCAGAAACCAACAATCATTGCGGCATATATTCTCCAGTTTCTAAAACCGACGGTCAAACTGCACCACCGCAGGCATGCGTGCCAGCATGATGAGAAGTCACATTTGCCAGCGCGTGTGGTCAGCGCCACGCTTTAAGCTTCCATCATAGCGAGAAATACACATTGCTCTCATCATTCATTCTGAAAATCGCATTACGGGCTTCCGTACGCCCTCAACCGGAGGGCCGGCCACCCCGCCCAGAACGACCTCGCTGCCCGCGCCCTTTGCCCCGCGAGCCGCGTCCTTGTCCACCATCAGCCCCCAACATCCCCGCGGCAGGTGGTACAGGCGACCCTGCCCACGTGGGCACGGCAGGAGCGTGGTGTATCGCCTGCGGAACCATGCCCAGTGGCGTTGTTGGAGGCCCGAGAGCAGCTTGCAGTTTTGCCCCGAAAGAGTCGGTGGCGACAGGGCTAGCCGGCACGTATCCCGGCGGCACGTATCCTACGAACGCTTGCGATGGCATGTGAGGTCCGGCGGGCATGTGAGGCCCAGCTGGCATCGGCCCAGGTGGTGGGGGGGCGTGGATGGGCGGCCGGGGTGTATGCGCCCACCCTGGCACCCCATGCTGCTGAGGCGGCCCCCCTGGCGGAGGGGGCCGTGCATAGCCCATCGCCTGTGCCTGCGGCCCATGCGGGCTCCCGAAGGCTGCACGTGGTACGCCGGCGGAACCCGGCGGCACGGCGATCGGCGGCCCCATCGGCCGCCCGTCGGGGCCAACCGGGAAGACCGCATACTGCATCGGCGCCGGCATCCTACCTCCATGCCCATTGGTGTGCGGCCTGCAATCCAGCTTCCCCGTTCGTTCCGCAGCCACAGCAGCCCGCTTCAAGCTCATGCGCGTGTGCACGGCTCGCAGGCACCCAAAACCCCATGGCAAAACTCGCGACCCCCGGCAAGCCCGACGCACGGGCTGCCAGGTGTGCAACACAGCAGCATGCGTGTGGAACGGCGCCGCAGCCAGGCTGGATGCAGCTGCAATGCACACTGCGCGCCCACTGGACACCCGAACAGGGAGCGGCTGCGGCGGAGCGGAAACGTCCCGTAGGCTTGTAAAACAGCAGGTAGGACAAATCGGTGCATGCGTGGGGCGCTGGTTTCAGACCTGGACCTCGCACAGCCCAGAACGGCAGCGGCAACAGGCGGTCATGCGCGTGCAGGGTGCACGCATTCCGGGTGCAAGTGCGCACCCAGGCGGCGTTGAACCGTCCGATCCTCTTCCACGGCGCCGCGCCTTGAGTGGCCCACGCCCGCGGCCGTCTCCTCTGCCGCCCCCTCCCCGCCCCCGCCCGCGGCCACGGCCTCCAACCCCTTGGCCCATTGCATGCATCGCTGACTCGGCGTTCATCCCAGCTAGCCCATCCCCCTCCCGGCAGCCGCGGCGCCCGCCCCTCCCGTGACGCGGCGCCTCCGCAGCTGCCCGTCCCCGACTCCGCCCCGCACCCGGCGGCATGGCAGGGTTATCCGAGGGCCCCCCCGGCTGCGCGGCTGCCGCTGCAGCCTCGCCATCATCCTCATCCTCCACATCGTCCCCCTCCACCTCCTGTTCAAAGTCCCGTGCCGGCGCCGCGGTCTGTAGCGCACCGAGGTCCACCGCAGCGCTCAGCGCCGTCACGGCATACACATGCATGCCGATCTGTGGCGCTGGCACGGGCTCGGGCGTTGCAACAGGTGGCGCATCTGCCTCGCCAGACGGCGGCGGCTCGCCGGGCTGGCCGGATCCGGAGGCGGCAACGGCGGCCGCGGCGCCGTTCCGGTCGAGGCGGTGCACAGCATAGCACGGCTCCGTGACCTGTCCAAACACATCCAGCACTCGACCGATGACGTTGCGTTGCTCGTCGCAGAACACGCTGCCTTCGTCCATGGCCGGGCTGTTCGCATATCCCTGTAACACCACCCAGCACTCGGCTGAGCAAGTTGCACCGATCGTACACCACTCTGTGTGGTGGCAAGGGCGGTACCCAGCGTGGTGTAGGTGGTGGGAGGGGTGCTGTACCGTCCCTGGCCGGGGGAGTGTCTTGCAGCATGGTCAGCAGTGTGGGAGAATCCGCACAAATACACGCAGGCATCGAGGACCTGCATCGGTGGGTGCAGCGACAACCGGGCCGGTGCTGTTGGACGTGCTGCGTCAGCTACTCGCCACATGCGGGGCTTCGCCACATGCGGGACTGCCCGACATGTGCGGCTGAAGCTGAAGCTGGTCAGGCAATGACATCAGGCCAGCTGCTTGCGCGAGGCAAACTTCAGCTCATCTGATGATTTCCTGTGGGGTGACATTGGACCGCAGATGATGGACAGGCTCTGCCAGGCGACAGTGAGACCTGATTGCAGGCACCGCCGGTTGATGCTGCGGCATGCCGGCGTTGGCACACTCATACATACATACAGCGGCCTGGCATCTCGCACCTGAACAATGTAGACGCCATCAACCTCTGACGTTATGCGTCCCACTTGGACGATGTGGTCGCTTTCAGTGATCCTGATTTCTTGCTGATCTGTGGGCAGGTCAGAGATATGCAACCCATGCAATGGCCCCGCGACCTCCTCCATGGGCTTCTCAGCCGATGTCATGAGGTCTAGAACACCTTGAAGGCTTTGGATCGGGCTTCCGCTGACGACGTCATCATCCGTGCTGCTCTCTCCGCTTGTATCCATGCGTTCAGTGTGATCGTAATTCTCGTGCGCCTGGATGTCGGTGTCCGCCATATCTGCACCCTCCTCAGCGCCCCTACGAGTTCGAGGATGTGCTCCGGTTTCCTGCGAAGGCACCATGACCGTGTTGCGTTGCAGCACTCCATCGCGGCCGTGTTCAAACGGATTGACACGCGCTATTTCTTACCGCACCTAATCAGGATACTGAATCTGGAGTCATGATACGCCAGTCCATGCAAACACCCAAGTTTGGTGCATCCGAGGAGCACGAAAACTCGGAAGCTGCAGGGCGTACCTGCGGCCGTTCCGAGATCTGCACATGCACGGCATCACCCGTGCATGTCAATGACAGGCACACGAGGCTACCGTCATGCTTTAGTTTTGACTTGGAAGGTGCTTTCTGGACGCGGGCCCGCTGTTCTCGCAGCACGTCTACAGCCTGCGTGATCTTTCTCAATTCCGCCAACTCGGCTTCCGCAATCTCAGCCACGACATCCAAATCATTGACGTCAGGCAGTTCACGCATATGCTGGTCCATGCTCAAATTGTGTGGATGCCCGTCGGAACGGCTTGAAGTCGGCACGGACAGGCGATAGTGCAAGCGACGTTTCGTCGGGAGATGATAGCCGCCGACACTGCAGAAAGAAATCAGGTGTCAGCAATCTCTTAGTGACGCCAACAACAGTTGAAGCTGAAGGCTTGTGTGAAACAGTCACGGAATTCAGGAGTACAGTTGCAAATGGGAAATTCCTAAGATCGCCGACCACTACACACACGCATGGAAATTGAATCATGTTTACTATTTACTCTGGCTGCTGCGACGTGAATCACTCCGTTTTGGACTGGTTGCCATGTAGCCTGTTAAGCTTCACCTGTGCGCTACCACGCACCGCTCGCCACGATGGGTACGATGCCGCTCGCCTGCTTAAGCTCACGGGCAGCTTTGTAAAGCAAAATTTTACAGTTCAAGCGCAATCGAAGCTGAGTTCTGGTACCTCACTGCAATTCGCATGCAGCGCGTTTTGATGGTGAATTTATGCCCTCGCAAGTTCACTGTCCTCGCGTGCTTTCAGGCGCGATGTCCATTCCCAGATCGCAGCAGTTGTAAACCTTCCAGACAGCCTATCCGTCCCCGTCCTTGCCAACCACCGCATCGTGCAGGGGCACATCCGCGCTTCACTTGAGCCCGCATTCCGTACTCACTCGTTGCAATGCCTGCGTCGCCAGGCCGGATCACAGCCACTAAAGACACAGCATGAGCAGGGTGGAGGATAGCTTTGTGCAGCTTCGTCTTTCAGTTTTGATCCTGCCGACCCAGCACTGCAGTGGGCACGTGGGGTAACGTCTGTGTGTGACAGTCAAGATTGCAGCAGCGCATGTCGTTATAAAGCAGCTTTCCAGGCAGAGACCGACCAAAGTAGATGCGCCAGTAGCGACACGTGTATGCCGCTATGCGAACTCGGAGTCAACGAGTGATGGATGGCGCCATCAACTCGTGTCATGTCACAAGTGAGGTTGGCATGACCAGCGCCAGTGCTACACTTGCTGTCTCCGCAGGTGGAATATATCGGCACGTCCACAACTACCTCCTCCATCTGTCCCGGCACAGTGTCGAAAGGATACATGCCTGGTCAGGGGGATTTGTGGGCTGAGGTAGGTGCTGAGGTCAGCCATGCAGAGTCTTCACAAACGAGGATAACAAAATTCACGCACACATCGCTGTTCACAGACCGGGCGCGGGACCAGATCCGGCCTCGGCCAAAGAGCTTCATTAGACGCTAGCGTCCAGTCAGCAATCATCAACAAACGCACCGGGACAGATCCTATCTGTCATATATATACGTCCAGAGAGAAAGCAGTGGCCGGAGCGAGCTTTTGTAGTGCCGGGCAGGCCGGCGAGGAACCGGGGCAGTAGGGCCAGGACACTATCCTCGTCAGAGGTGTGAACAAAGAGGACGCAGCTGCGCGGACGTGAGTGCCGGGCGACACATGTGGCAGGGTCCGCCGTGAGAGCACCGCTGCTGCATCTACCTGGCCACTCTGGCTGACACACAGGAAACTGGCATGTTCCGCGCGTTACGCTTGGACATACCTGCGCGTTACGCTTGGACATGCCTGTTGTAATGGTGCTTGCCTGTGCATGATCCCTTTCAGCGATGCCGCGCCACTGCACCTGGCCTTGCGTGGCACCGGAAGATGCGGCCAGGGCCCAGCCAAGATGGGGTTCTCGCACGGGCGCATGCTGTCATGCAAGCTGCCATGGAGCGGTAGACGATGCCCCGCGCTGCCGCACCGACTTGCCAGCCGAGGGCCGTCTGCGCCGCCGGCTCGCGTGCGGTGCGCGAACTACTCTCCATGCAACACCCTGCAGCAGCCCCGGCTGATGCGACAGAGCCTGTACACAATCGCAGCAGGTGCTGGCGCAGCCATGCACTGACTTGCGGCGCACTCTGTGCGGCACCCAGCCCCGGCAATGCATTGTGGGGCTGCAGCCGTGGCATGGCACATGGAGGCGCGTTGGACAGAGGCACCACGCCGCCTACGCACGGTGCATCATGCATTGCACCTCTGCGCACCACGCCGCCTACGCACGGTGCATCATGCATTGCACCTCTGCGCACCACGCCGCCTACGCACGGTGCATCATGC
>JAUMHO010000007.1:3271609-3298001 GCA_032360965.1 Ulva armoricana
ATTGCACCTCTGCGCACCGGTTACCAGTGCATCAGTACGAAGCTGTATCGGCAGTGCAGGCATGCCTGACACATGCCAGCCAATGCTGGCAAGCGCGTTGCTTGCACAGCGTGGCAGTGGCGCCCCGCTCGTCCGTTGTGCAGGCTCTCCATCATGCCGGCACAGTGGCTTGGGTGCTGCTGCTGTTGTGCTGAGAGACGATACCTTGCTGCGTGTGGCGTTGGTGTTGACAGCACCCGCTGGGGCAAGCAGCTGGAGATGGTGTGGGGAGGAGGACCTCTTACGGCTGCTGCCGTGCGGCAAGCCTTGGTGTGGACCAGAGTGCGCGCTGGAGTGATGGCCAATAAGCGGGAGAATCGTGGAAACCAGGCCACGCCCAGGTGGAGGAACTTTCAGATCAGCCACAGGGGTCGAGACTCTGACTAAGATACTGTTGTTTGAACATCTTGGATTCGATCGGACCTCCTCGGCAGTGAGTCTAGCCTGTCTGTGGTGGGATGCCCATATGGGTTGGGCGCGATTCCCAGTTCTTTATTTTCCCCTGTGCACTGTCTGTTTTCAGCCTCCCGGACCGGCCATTCCTTCATGCATGCCTCACTGGTACTGCTCCTCGCCCCCGCCTATCCTCCACCCCCTCTCATGCGATGATTCAGTGGATGCGGCCCCCCCACCTCCGCTGCCCGCCCCTACCGGCACCGGCGCTGTCGCCGATGCCCGCCTGGGTACGGCGCGGTTCCACAGTTTTGTTGTTTCTGCACAGCCAGTGGGTGTTGTGGACCGTAACAATGTGGGCTCCGCGGCTGCGCATCCTCTGCGGATGTAGCACCCACACCTGCCTGTTGCAACCAGGTGGATAGGGCGGTACCACATCAGCAAGACAGAACCCTGTCAGCAGTGGTTCCAGAGCTATTTGTGGGTCTCGCTGACGGCCAAGGGTCAACCACAGTGCATGGGTCGTCCTGGTGCTCCCCCCATGCATCATGCGCTTTGCGATGCCCCCCACCACCACGGCGGTTCTCCAGCGCGCAGTGCGGAGCGACGTCGGCGTCGGCGGCCGCCCCAGGCACTGGTTCTCCGGAGGCGGGGCTGTCATCGGAGCGCACCGATGCATGGAACCCCTCATTCTAGGCAATGCCGAAGGCATCCAGGATCCCGCTACACGGATGAAACACACAGACGTGGCCAACCCGGCACTGAATGCCGCAATATTCTGGCTGTCAGCGTCTTCTCGAATGTATCGGAACATTCTGTTCGGGGCAAGGTGCGGATGTCTACGCATTGTCCAACGGTGTATCTTCAACGGTGGGCAGGTGGATGATGATGAGATCATTGCATTGCTGACGTCTTGCAATGAAGACTGCATGCATGTGGCACACTGTCGCGCTAAGTTTTTTGCGGCCCTGCTCAGAGTGTGCTTCGCGTGCTGCCCGGCGCGGCGATGGAAAATGGCTGTTGCCACTGCTTTCTCTTTGGATGTATTAAGAACTGGCATGCTGTCTTCGTTACTGATCGCTGACTGCTTGCCGATGTCTGATGAGGCCCTTTGACGAGACCAAAACAGGTCACGTTTTGCCCGCGCACTCTGTAAGCAGCAACATCCACGGGCATTTCGTACCTTGTTTGGGAAAGATAAGCTATGCTTCGCGTGCTGTGAGTGTACGCTCAATGCATGCAGCTTCGTTAATTCAGACCTCTCCAGACTTGGGCACGCCCGATGACATGCTGGATAATATGCCCCGGCGGGAAATAAAAGCAATACATATACGCGGAGCTGGTGGGGCTATTTTCAGCTCTGTCACACACCATTCAGTATCTCGCTCATCTTGTGGACGTCAGCACCTGGACAGTTCTCGAGCCAAGCTGTAAACGCGCGTTTGGGCATGTCGACACCCGCTGGGGCTTGGAAGCCAAAAAACTTCAGCACCCTGTCCATGTTGCTGTCATTCAGTGACCGAAAGTGCGCAGAGGCAATGAAAGTGTATGAGGTACGCTGGTTTTCGACAGCATGCTGCTGTGATCATGGCTGGTCGTGTCACAGCATAAATGCACATAGCACACGCAGCACAGAAACACGCTTCCGCAATCCACGCAGCTTTGTACTACTTGCCACATTCTCGGAATCATGAACACTGTTTTGTTTTATTGAAGCATTCTAGTGCGGCGTTTGCGCGTCCGAAATATCGTGCGTCCAAGCGTCAGGTTGGAAGCGCGCACTCTTTGAATTGGAAATCATCGATGTTGGCCACCACGCACTACCAGACCACCCGTCTTCAAACAAAATTCATCAGGTAAGGTCTGGCACTGGCCACTCCAGATGCTCATCACAGCCGTGTGCTGAATCACGGACCATGCAGAAAGTGCTGGGAGCAAAGAAAATGTGTGCACCCGTGACCATGGGCAATCCTGCGGTGATTACGCATGTGGTTATGCAATTCGGAGAAGCCACCGTCATGATGAATGATCACTTCTCTGATCAGTTCCCCCGAGGTCCCGGAGCCGCGTTCGTGTACGTGCCAGATGTGGATGAAACCTGCAAACTGGCAAAAGAAGCTGGTATGAATTCGAACAGAACGTTAAGCAAGCTGACTGCAGGTGATTGTTGTGAGCTTTGACCTGCGTACAGCAGCCCCTGTCGGGTGTGTTTGAAGTTGACGACATGTTCTTGGATTTGAATTCGCTTCAACTTGCTGCAGCGCCCTGCTCCAGCTCGACGCAAACTAACCGAATTGTGGCATAACTGGGCGCATGCAGGCTTCAAAGTCGGTGAACCGGAAGACATGTTCTGGGGAGATCGCATGGCACATACAACTGACCCATATGGCCATTCTTGGACTGTGCGGTTCCCTGGCCTATGCGTAGTCTGGCTCTGTGGCCAATATCTGCTGCGTGAATCCACCGCTGATCTGAACATGGGTAGTCTGGGTGCCGTCAGGCAACCGGTGCCACTCGCAAGTCCCAGGCACCCATGGCCTAATGCCCGGGTGTGACAACACTTGCAGATTGCCACTCTGAAGAAAGAAGTGACCGAGGAAGAGATGGCTGATGGCGCGAAGGCAATGGCTGGTGAGTACGCTTCAGGGGCCCGCTGAGTGGGGCCCGCTGAGTGCCCCTGGCACAGCCCCTTCTTCTCCTGGCACACCACTGCCACCGTACAGTATGACATCGTTTTCCTGTGAAACATGATGGCACTTGTGCCACTTGATGGCCCGTGTAACTCTTGCATGTGAGCAGTGCTCGCCCCTGTCCCTAAGCAGTCTACCCTTGAACAGTCCGCTTTGTGCGTATCTCAGGATCAGCAGTTGCGGCGGATTGTAAAGACGGCCGCCTGGATCGTGCATGCATGAGTTTCACCTGGCGCACCTCTGCAGCCCAGCCACACCCCTGTGACCAGTGTTTACGAACGTCGACTCGGCAGAGGTCAGGCGTTGGCAGCGCTGCCAGCTGCATCAAACCATGTTCCGCCACCGTTGGGCACGTTGCCCGCCCTGTCAGTCTGTAATTCCATGGCATTTTGAAGGTTAAAACCGTTGTGCTAAGAGGCTGATGCTGCTCACCTGCCGCCAGCATGATCACTGCTCACCGCTGCCATCGCGACTGCTTCGACGCCAGCGACAGGAAACTCCACCTTCAGGAAGCAACGGGAAGTAACAATAACAATCATGCAACACATCGTCAGCGCTACAGACAAGGCAGCAAGCCCCTCTCCTGCCTACACCTCCCCTACACTCCAGCCAGGCGAATGCACGCCATCTTGCGCCCGCCACGCCCTGCCCGTCCGCCACAGCTGCGGTTGCACCTGCAACTCTGCTGTCATCAACTACACACGACACGCCTGCTCTGCATGCGTGCCTCCTACCGCTACAACCACCGGTCACCAGCCGCACCCAACCCACGACGCCGCCACGCAACACGCTCGCCCGCCATGCATCACACCCGAACCGGCCCACCGTTGCGGGCTGCTCCTCACAGTAGCCCATGTCCGCATCGCCGCTCGCACGGCTTCCACAGCACGCATGTTCAAAGCCCTTCTGCCTCGAACGGCGCGGCGCTGCTCCCGTCGCTCATGCATGCGGACGCGCCGCTATGCTGCACGCTTCGCGCCGCTATGCTGCACGCTTCGCGCCGCTATGCTGCACGCTTCGCGCCGCTATGCTGCACGCTTCGCGTCGCTATGCTGCACGCTTCGCGCCGCTATGCTGCACGCTTCGCGCCGCTATGCTGCACGCTTCGCGCCGCTATGCTGCACGCTTCGCGTCGCTATGCTGCACGCTTCGCGCCGCTATGCTGCACGCTTCGCGCCTCTGCTTGCCCGCCTTGCCCCCCTGAGACCCCTTCCGCGCGCAGCGCCGCGCACCCGCTCCGGCTCCTGATTCGGGATCTGATTCCATCCGAGAATGGGCAGCCCGTTTGGCCCGATGCCGGCCACCCGCTGCGGGCTGCCCATGTGGTCGTCCCCCCCGGCATCACTCAGCGCGGCCCCGGCGTCGCCGTAGCTCCACGCACTGCCTGTCGTCAAATGCATGCTGTCGTCGTCCGACGCCCGCCCGATCGAGAGCGGGCATGGCAGCTCCCCCGCGGCCACTCCGGCGCCGCACTTGCTTGGCGACCGCCCGAGCAGGTACGCCTGCGCCGTCGGCAGGCCCCCCACTGCCGCCGCGCCGCTCGGCGGCCGTGGCGGCAGGCCGCCGCCCATGCTGTTGTTGCTCAGCGGGTCGACGTCCATCAGGGAGAGCTCCTGGTGGACCGAACCCCCCGTCCCGGGCCCCGTACTTCCGAAACTCCCAAGAGCCCCTGCAGCCACAGCGCCCCTGTAGCCATCGTCGCTGCCCCCCATCTGCAGCACGACGGCGTCGGTGTCTACAAGCTCCACCCGCGTTGATGCGTCGCTGCGGCCCCGGCCGATCCCCTTTGCTCGCGGCGACCCCGGCGACGATTGCTGCTGGGGCGGCGCCTCGTCCCCGTGCGGGTGCAGGTACGACATCCGTGCGGTGTCCGACAGAAACAGCTGATTGTCGATGCTCCGCACAAACACGGGGCCGTCCCCGATGCTGCCTGGCGCGCTCCCCGCATACCCGTGGGCATCTCCGCGCCCCGCCTCGCCGACGTCCCGCCGGTCCGAGGCGCCGGCCGGGACCTCCACCGTCACGGCCCCCCCGGCCGGCGCCACCGGACTCAAGCTCAGCCCCCCTCCGGTGGCGCTCAGTGTGCTGCCCCCCTCGCTGTTCGTGATCGGCGAAACCCCCTGCGCCACACTGTCTGTCTTACCCAGGTCCTTCACCTCCTGCAGCACCTGCGCGCCCCCCTCCTGGTGCCCGCCACACGCGCTGCTGCTACAGCTCGCACTGCCGCTGTCATCTGCGCGCCGCTCCACCGCCTGCGCCTCCTCAGCCACTCCCTGTGAGTCCACCGCTGCCACCTCAATGTCCACCTTGGCAGCCGCGTCCACAAGCTCGATCGTCCTGCTGCCAGCCGTGTCGTACACGTCCACCGCGTGCTCCGTCTGCTTCTCCCCCTCTGGCCGCACGGCCTCCGTGGCCGTCGCCGCAACCGGGGCTCCGCGACGCAGCCCGCGCAACGCGCCAGCCCACGTCCCGTTGCAGCTACGCATGTCCGGCGCCGCCCCCATGTTCAGTACCGGCCCCTGTAGCCGCGCGCCGTCCGGAAGGTCCTCCGGCCGACACGACAGAGGTGACCGCCACCGAGGCTTCGCCGCGGCCTCCTTGTCAGCACCTCCGGCCGCATCAGAGGCCCCCTCCGGCCCCTCCCCTGGCGCACCTTCCTCAGAAGCAGCACAGCATCGCTTGTTGGACGCGTCTGCGTAAGACTCCACCTCCTCGGGAGTGCCTTGCCGCGAGGTGTCGCGGCCCAGCTGCACCGCGACCCGCACAATTGCGGCAGCACCGCGCCAACGGCTCATGCTCGCCGCCGCCGATCCTGTCGCCGCGTCTTGCAACACATCCGCCTCGGCCCAGCCCTGCACCACACACCATCCTCGCTCCATCGCTGGAAACATGTAGCAGTGACTGAAACGGCACGTGAAACACCCGGTCAGCACACCATGCATGCACTGGACTCGCCCACGCCAGAGCCACCCACGCCTGCCCGCTGCCACAGTGACCCGGTGTCCCCCAGGTACCTAGACATCAGCTGCCACAGGAACATCGGAGCCGGCTCCAGTGTAGCGGACATCCGGCCGCAGGCGGCGGCTGTGAGAACAAGCCCTACACAAGCATGGGCCTGCCGGCAGACAGCCCCGCCACAGGCAGCCTGGTAGCACAGCATGCACGGAACGGAGCGCACCGCTTGCACAACGCCCGGCAGCACGTCGGCCGCGGCTGCCGCGGCATCGCCTGCAAAATCCGACGGCATGTCCGCACTCGCGCCGGAAGCCGGAGAGCCGGGCGCGGCGGCCGCCGCGACGGCGGCGGCGGCGGCGACGTCGACCGCGGAGCCACCGGCGGCGCGCAGGAGGCTCGCGTGCTGGCGGCTGCTGAAGTGCACCGTAGCCACCGCCGAGGGGGGCCCAGTGGGGCTGCCGTCAGTGGGGCTGCCGCCGCCGCCCGCCTTCGGGCCGACGTCCCGAACCAGGTCCACGAGCAAGGCGCCGTTCTTCTGCGCGTGTGTCTCCAGAGCCATGCGCACCTGCGCCGCTTGCAGGCACTGAGTACAGCGACGACATGGGCCGCCGCCACGGCACGGTGGCAGCAACGACAAGCGTAGTACTCCCAGCCGGCGCCTCGTCGCACGCACAGACACGGCCTGGCTGTTCACAGGCTGGCATGACAGGCGCGCCGCTGTGCAGACAGCTGCGGGTGTGCATGCATGCACGAAGAGGGGCTGTCAGTTGTCGCGGTGGCATTCTGCGCTGATAGGGCTGCCTGTGGCCGGGGGGGGCGGCATCAAGAGCAGCGGACCCGAGGTTGGATCGTGCCATCAGACCTTCCAGAGGGCGGTCGAGGTAAACCCACCCTCCGGGGCCCGCTGGCATGACAGGGCCATGCACCGTCCATCACTCGGCGTCGGCAATGGCGAGGGGCACCGTGAGCGTCGGCGCCGGCCAGAAACCCTGCCAAACCCTTCCACACCGCCACAGTCTGTCCGCATTCCGCGGAACAGTCCGCGGGGATCGCACCTGCGGGACGCCCTTCAGGAGGCCGAGGAGGCCGTGCAGGCCGTCGTCGTGGCGCGAGGAGGAGCGCAGCTGCGCGGCGACGATGGCGAGCAGCGAGCGCTGGTACTCGACCGTCGCATGGTGCCTGCCCGTGCCGCCGCGTAGGCGCTGCAGCAGCGACGTCTCGAGGTGGTTCGGCCGCACGATGAGGTCCCCGTTCTCATTCACAATCACCCGCTGCCCCGCACGCTTGTACAGCCCGAGCAGCTGCACACGCTCCTCACCGCGTCAGTCGCGCACCGCTGACGCACCTCTGCCGAGCGCTGACACAGTGCGCATGTGCCATCGCTGACGGCGGTTGAGGCTGCCGTGTCCCTCACACGCATGCCACGCATGCACACCTCAGCCTGCCGTGTACCCGCCTCGCGGCATGCGGCTGATGGGGATACTATCGAGGTTCTGGTACTGGGACGCGCGTGTTTGTAGAGCAGCGCCTGGCCGGTGCGGGACGCTTTCTGCACCAGCTGCTTCGGGATGAGCCGGGCCAGGACAGGTTGGAGGGGGGCGCACCTTCATGCCGCGAGTGACGACGTCGTTGTCGTTGATGATGTGCCACGTGTCCGGCACCACCTGGCAGAACTCCCGCGCCAATGCGTGGTTGCCGATGCGGGGGCAGCCGTAGGTGTACACCTTGATGTTGCGCGGGGACACGCCGAGGTCGCGCGCGATGTCGAACGACGCCAGCTGCGCGACGGCGCCGCCGAGGGAGTGGCCGGTGCAGAGCACGCGCACCGCGGCGCGGTCCTCCGCCGAGTCCAGCAGCGCGCCGATGTGCGCGAGCACGCGGCGGTGGAAGTTGTTCGATTGCCACGTGGCGAGAAAGCCGTGGTGGACGCGCGGGCTGTAGC
The DNA here is from genome assembly GCA_032360965.1 of Ulva armoricana. NCBI lineage: Eukaryota > Viridiplantae > Chlorophyta > Ulvophyceae > Ulvales > Ulvaceae > Ulva > Ulva armoricana. The sequence continues at coordinate 3,279,629 of JAUMHO010000007.1, forward strand.
CCTCGTGCTTGCGCGCTGGAGGGTGCACCGTCTGCAGGAACTGCAGCAAGCACCCGGTTCATGCATGCGCTGGAGGGCGTCAGGCGGCGTGCTTCTGCGCAGCTCCACCGGCGGACACAGTCTGCGACCGAGCTCATGCAGCTGGCCACATGCATGTACGCGCACTCTGCAGCGTCTGTGTAAGAGACGCCACGGCTCCCGGGACTGTGGCGCTGACCGGTCTGACGCACGCTTTCAGCCGTGCCCGAGCGCGGCAAGCGCCTGCCGGGGGTTCACGCTCAGAGCCGGGCTGGGCAGGGGGGCTGCACCTTGGCATCCTGCAAGAAGTTTGCGGCCTCCACGCTGCCTCGCGCTGCCACGACGATCGTCGTCGCGTTCCACGTCACGAGCACCTTGGTCCCACACGAGCGGTCGTAGAAGAGGTGGCGCTTGGAGAGGTTGAACAGCCGCATCGCCGCGTCCATGTCCCCGATGAGCTCCCGGATCGCCTCCGGAACGTTTGTGAGGTTTGTCGGGTCGGCCTCGGTGTAGGAGTACGCCAGCACGCTCCAGAAGAAGAGCTTGATCGCCGTCTCCAAGCAGAACAGCGGAGCCTCGGCGACGCTCGAGTACACCGCCGAGTTGCCGCTCGCTGCCGCAGTGCGCGCTGCGAGCTTGCGGGGGACCTCCGGCTCCGTCCACGCAAACTGTTGCAGCAGGTACGCCGGCGCGGCGAGGTCCTGTGCCATATCCGCGCGGCTGCGGGGGTAGGACGCGTAGAACTGCAACACCTGTGGACACGCGACACACTGCGGCTCACCGGCCTGTTCAAATGCCACAACCGGGGGTGACCAAGCGAAACAGATCCACTGCATGCGAGCCGGCGTCCGATGGGTCAGGGTTTCATGTGGTCCCTGAGTGCACCAGCAGCCGGGGCTGCGACCTGGCGAGGAGCGGAATGAGGGGCGGCCGCGCTGCCCATCTCTCCTCGCGCTGTTGCCGGATACGGATCCCGCCAGACACCACGGCGGTGCATGTGCGCTCCCATGAACCCAACAGAGTGCACAGCATGAGCAGTCGCTGCAGCTGTAGGCTGCGGTGGCAGTGCAGGCACAGCTGCTGTCGGGGGGGGGGGCACCTGGATGGAGAGGATGACGAGGGTGACGGAGGGCACGCCGAACCAGGTGACGGCGTAGTTGGTGCACATGTTGCTGCCGAGGTACCACGTGAGGGCCATGCTGATGAGCATCGTCCCCACCATCGCGGCACTCACCCGTGTCTGCAGCAGAGCTCACGTTTGCAGACCCATCGGTAGAACCGACTCGGTGACGCACAGCCTTGCCCCGCCCCAATACATCATCGCGGCAGGACACTGGGCTGCAGTCATGCGAGGCGGCAGGCAGGTGGCAGCCCCGCGGAAGATGCTGTGCAGGTGCGTGCCTACGCTCAGCTCACATCGCTCGCATGTGCATAGACAATCTGTGGTCATGCAGTGTGGCGCAGACGGCAACGTCAGCGAGATGATCTGGCAACATGCAGCAACGGGGCACGGCACTCGCCGACGGAGGCGCCGCGGCTGTCGGGCATTTGATGTCCAGGGTTCTGCCCCAACAATACACACTACATTGTCGCCATCAGAACACCCGGACCGGCCAACACTGCCGCCCCCGGCCCACCGGCAGTCGCCTGCCGGTAGTCGCGGAACGGTGCAGCAGCCGGGGCGGCGGCGGCGGCCGCGGTGGGCGGCATGCATGCCGCAGCGGCACACCTGGATGCGCAAGACGATGTTGGAGATGCGGAACTTCTGGTAGAGCTTGCCAGAGAGCTGCCGCCAGGCGCGGGTGAGGTAAAAGACGTAGAGGCCGAAGTACGACAGGATGGCGACCACCGAGAGCGCAGCCGCGGTGGAGATCGCCGAGCTCGTCGAGCACTCCACGGGCGCGCCCCAGTCGCACGCGCCCCCGTCGACGACGGCCACCGCGACGGCATGCCCGTCCTGGGCGTACATCGTGGTGATCCACAGCACGAGGCCTGCAAGCCGGTGCAACACTGTGAGGGTGCTGCTGGTCGGGCGCCGGGAGACCTGTGGGGGTCGCTGTTGGCCTGCGGGGCAGTAGCGGCCCGGCCCCTCCCGGGGTGTTTGCGTGCGGCCGAACAGGTGCCCCGCCTCGGACGCTGCCGCGGTGGTGTGCCATTGCTGGGCTCGGAGGTGGAGGTGCGGTGGCGCAGGGCGTGTGGAGGAATGGCCGGAGTGCCGGCGCGGCCGGCGGTTGCTGCCTGGAGGCGGGTGGTGCGGTGCGCTTGGCAGAGGGCTGGTGCGTGGCAGCTGCTGGTGGCCCGCTGCGGAGGTCTGGAGCGCACACGGGAGTGCGAGTCGCACCCGACATTGGCAGCCAGACGAAGACCACCTTTGGCCAGTGGCTTATCCACGGGCGGTCCCGGACGGCCCCATCGGAGCGGTGCTTCGTTGATTCCAGATTGGTTCCATGTGCGTCTACCACCAGCAGCAGCAGAATTGTATTAAGCCCCATGTAGGAGGCAAACCCCATGGTGGGCATGAAGGCCTTGCTGTAGCAGAACGTCGACGGATCAGTGAGTAGCCTTACATTCCCAGCGAACTGGGCTGTAACGACCATCGTCGCAACAACGCCCCGTATGGCAGCCGCCTGCACGGTATTCAGAGTCGCGATTGTCTGGCTTGCGTCTGCTCACCTGCTTGGAATGCGCCAGGCGTCGCTGCTGACACGGCCATGTGAGCATCGCCCTCGGCGAGGCAAGCGCGCGGCACGAACGGCACAAACCATACCTCAGCTGCACGACGCCGTCGAATCGACCACGCCATTCCATCATAGATGGATCTGGAGACCTTGAGTCCCCAGATCGCGAAAGCGAGCAGCAAGCCGCTCAAGAAAATCCCAAACGTGACCACTTGTGCGATCACAAAGTTTCGATTGAGCACTATGAGTTCAGGACCTCGTGAAGATTCTTTGATGGCAGCAGTTACAACTGCTGCGAGTATAGAGGATGCGCCTGCCACTTTCATGAACGTGATGATCCACTGCACAGGCAGGCCATGTTGAAGCTCCACAACCAAGCATAATGCAATGTTTCAACACACCGCAAATGCTCAGGGAGGGCTCGCACGCGCGATTCGGCGTCCGTGATCGTCTCCAACAGCAGCAGCTGCGTGTTGTCCTGAATCTGTGCAACAGAACACAACGACGACACACGAGTTTCCTCTGACGAAGACCTGTGCAGCTCGTCATGGGACTGCCCGTGTTCATCTTTGTCATCTGGGTTGTCCAGCATGCTTTGGAACAGGCGCGCTGGCCAGGCGCCCGCGATGTCGCCAACTGCACCGAGACGGACGCGCTGAATGCGCTCGCCAACCGCCAAGATGCTTCAAAACTGCCCAGCCATTCTAAATTGCGCTTTCACCTTTTGTTCTGCACCATTGTACGCCTCGTGCGACTAGGCAGTGACTGTGCCATAAGCAAAACTTGCTGAACAGACCGTGCCAGATGTGCACAAGCACGTCTATCGTCGAGCATGGTGGTCTTGGTACATGATGTGATCGTCGCGATGGGCTACCAAGTGGTTCCTGATCAAAGCACATGCGCAACAGTGGCGTCAGGTGATGTGCTTCAATGTTCGCAGGCGACAGACCGGTACTGCGAGGCGAGCCATAAACAGCCTACCATCGCTCGATCGCCTACACTGCACATAGCTGAATGCCTCGCACAGGACGATCGAGTGTATGTCCTACTGGCGCGTCTTCAAACCTGTGGCGCTGTACATGGGCACGTCCCCGGAGCGTTCAGCCCTGGATCTCGACTCTGCGTTGATGCGCCCTCGGAAGCCATGCAGCTGGACGTCTGGTCGGCGCTTTGCCAGCCTTCAGTCGCGGGTACATGGCGCTTGCGGGCGCTCTACATCATATGGGCACGGCCTGCCGCTTGCCAACCTCTCAACAAACTTGCACATGCATCTCCGCACACCAGCACGTATCTAGCCGCTTCATGCATTCTGTAACGAACAACAGCGACTGTGATGGGATGTTGACGCTCCAGGCTATGTGCGAAAGCGTCATATGCAGTCAGTGAAAAGTCCCAGCACTTGCGAGGTCGGCAGGTGAGGTGAAATCGAAACCTTGCTGCAAAAGCCTGCCACTGATGCATGTGCATTTGCGCACGCACGCAGCAGCAGGGGGCGCACACACTGGTGTTTCGCAATGGATGACCGGTTATGGTAACATGATGTACGCGTGGCAAAACACCCGCGCTTGCAACGTAGCTCGACAGTCTTCTGGGGCGGCTGCATCGGCCGCGCACCAGCCACAAGGGTGCCAGTGGCGCAATCTTGATCTAGACCTAGCTGTAGTGACAGTATCGTGTCAATGCATGAACGCATCACTGGCATAAGCTTAACTTGGCTTCAGACGAAGAGCCCGGCGTGTTCGTAGAGCCATAATCAAGCTTGACCTTTGACCAGCGCTGGTGACAGACATCATGACCCGGAGTTCATCTGCCCGTCCGTATGCACCCCTTATTTACTCCCTGATCACGCTTCTGCAGGCCAATACGGCGCCAACCACCCGTCCAAATGTACCGGTGGATTCCCATGCAACGAACAGCTTTGGTAAGTACCGGCCTACCCAAACCGGCCCACGCAAAGGCTCGACACGTTCAAGCTGTTTGAAAAAGTCGCAGTACCACGCAGCAAGGTTGCTTCCCAGGCTGCAAGCAAGCCGCATGATGATCAACTGCAACCATCACGAATCTTGCGACCGTCTATGCAACGGCGCCGTGACCCATGACAGCGTTCCGGACACAACAGATTGCAAGACTTTATATGGTTGAATTTTATTTCCGGTTGCCACTTCTGCCACCCCTCGCGCACATTGTCATGCCGTCCAGCGAACAAGGCCTGCGCGCCCAGGACACTGCTCGCGAAGGCTCACAGATTCCGTTTCGCACGAATAATCGAGTTCCCTCTCCGGCTGATGATGGCGTTAGCCTGCAACCTGACATCCTTTTTTTTTGCCCCAGCAATTGTCTGCTGCACACTCACTTCCCTGACGTCGAGATGCCAGATGCAACGCATGCGGTACGAGATGACGCAGCGCATGTGTTGTCCGCTATTTTTCTTTCACCGTGGCTGTTGATTAAAGGCGAGCCACGCATATTGGTACATGCAGTGCACCAGCTACATGCGGACACTGCTCACAGATGCATGCGATGTCTGGATGACAAGGCTCAAACATCTCGGTTTGGATGGACAATTCACACCAAACGACGTTGTTTGCGACCTGAATCCATGCCTGCTGCCTGTGGGCTGCACGGTGCCTTAACAACCACCACCTGCCCAATCAACAGAGCCACCAACAGCACATACACATCCATGCAGTACATACAAGATGGCCCATTACAATGGCCACATGGCAGCACAGTTCATGGCACAGTTGTTTGGGGCAGCCTCTTCACACGTCACCATGCCGCCGGGGGCCCGTGGGGTCACGACTGCGTTGGTACTCCAAACGAGATTGCATCATATGCTTATAAAAACAATGCAGAACCACAAACACAGGCGGCTAAGAATGAAAAGGCATACCTGCTGTGTTGCCAGCAGTGCCGCGCCACTGCACCAAGTCTCCAGCGTATCAGGTTGACCTCAGTGGGCGGCACGGCGATCTGAGTGTCCGGCGCGGCCCCCGCCAGTGATATCCCGGTCACGTCAGGCTGGGTCTTCGAAGGCACGTTCTCAAACGGTAGAAAAAAAAAATCACTATCTGTATCAAAAGGAGCTGACCGTCAACCCAGCTGCCCGCCAGCTGGGCTCCCGGAATGCAGCACCACAAGAAGCTCGATCACAGTGAAGCCAATGTAGAGTTCATGTGCCCGCGGAGTGCGCTTGGAATTGCGCAGCACGTGGTGAACACCCGGCGGCTTGGAGAATGGAGGTAGCCGGCTGGGCGGGCAGGGGGGGGGGGGGGGGGGGGAGGCGGATGCAGGCGGGCTGGTATCCACCTGCATCTCCATGCGTGTGCACTCCATGCGTGTGTCCTCCATGCATGTGCACATGCGTGTGCGGCGATTATGGCGCTCGCTCTTGCAACACCCCAGCCATCCATCCGAATAGATGTGTACTTGTCCCTACACTGTGAACGATGCTCATGTGAACAATCCGGTGCCCAGTTGCTGGATGACTGATGAGGGCCGCTGTTGCACAGCACAGCATGCTCAGCGCAGCATGCCCCACAGCCGCATATCGCTGTGGTCCTCTGCGGCGTCCAGGCGGTCCACCATCGCACGGCCTGCAGCGCCGCCGTCGACTGGCCTCCTGCCCCAGTTACCTGGATCAACAGGCCGGCGTCGCCCTCTGTGAGACTCCATGCATCTCTACAATCCTGCGGAGTGCTCGTGACATAGTCGGGCCAACAGTGCAACACCGCCCTTGTGCTACCACTCCGCCAGGGCCGCAATGACCCTGTTGCATCTTATCGAAACTCATGCCCACAACCGGTGCGTAAGTTGCCCGATTTCATATTATATATATATATATTTTTTAAAGTCCTACATGTAGGCAGCCTCATGCATGCAGCACCACAGCGCCTGGCTATCCCAGCACAGCGTGCTCAGCGCGTCGCCGGCGCTGTGCCCGTGCTGCACGCTGCACCGCCACCCCCACCAGCAGATCTGTGGCCGGCGCCGGTGCAGGCGGCGGCAGGCTGGCCGGCAGAGTGCATCTTCACATGGGGCCACCGCCCGTGGCATGCAGTGCCTTTCAAGGTGTCAGGAAGGCATGGCTTCCGGCTGTTTTGAGTTCTGGGATCAAGTCTCAGTGATGTGCCTCAAGCCATGACTGCAATTGCTTTGCAATGGCAATGCACGCATATGCAACATGTCACGGTCCAGCGCAGTCCAGAACCCAGTCTGGAGGCTGCTGCATAAGCGTGAGTGAGTTGTGCCGCCCAGTCACCGGCTATACGGACAGCCATCTGAACAGTAATTCAAACAGAGCGATGCACGCAGGCCTGGGCATGCAATTCATTGAGTGCTCGGATTGTTTGCAGCAAGAATTCATGGCAATTAGGACGACCTTGCGCTGTCAATTCGCACCAGCTGATATGCCGGCCTGACTTGGGTAGACAAATCAGCAGGGAGCCACAGCAGCATGTTTGATAACATCGCGTCGATGCATGACTCGCACAGCAGATAGCTCGTGTGGCCTCACGGCAACACATTTACAGTTCTTAATCATATGCAAACCAAGGGCAAAGCCGTTCCAGACCGCTACGGATGCATTGCAATGCAGGCAGCCGGGCTAGCCTCCCGTGCTAGCATCGTGTGAGATGAATATAGGCTGTGCCACTGCCAGTGGAGTGGACGCAGCGCTCATTGGAGTGGACGCGGCGCTCATTCCACGTCGACAATCTTGGACAGCTTCTGGACACGGTTAAGGAGCAAGTCGCCGTGCTTCATAAGGGCCTGGTAGCTGGCATGCTTCGGGTCGAGTACCGAAGTCTCGATGATGTTGGCGACCTTGTCAACCTTTGCATTTAGGCGCCCCGCCACAATCAGGTTTGACACCTGCAGTCACGTAGATTCTCAACAGATGCACATGCGCTGGGCACGTGTTCAAGGACCGAGCAAGCGCCGGTACACGCGGTGGATGACTGTCGTCCGGCTCAATCCCGGGGTTCTGGGAGAGCCATCATGAGCCAGTGCAGGCAGCCTGGTGCGGCCACACTCAATGCCCACCACGCACTCCCGGACTGCCACGAAGGCCTGTGCTGGGTTACATGATCAACTGCGCCATCCAACAGATGCCTGACAAGGAGCTGCGCTCTGTGGAACGGACAGAGCGAACGCAGCGGGCGCAGCTGGTGGGCGGTGATGCCAGGCCGGGCCACAGAGCAGCAGGCCTCGTGCAGGCAGCGGCGGTGGTGGCGCGGCGGCGCTCTCTCAGGCTGGGGCTTGCGGCCGAGCGGTGCCGTCTGCCCTGCTGCAGGGAGACACGTACGGTGTCCCACACGAGGCCTCTACTCCCCATCTGCGATGATGCCATCGCAGCACCGATCAACGCTCCGGCTTGCGGATCGCATGCGTTCACGCAGCCCATCACAACACACTGTCACAGTGCTGCACCTGTGCGGCGTGACACAGCAGCACGAATGCAGTCATGAGGAAGCTCCACTGGTGCATGCCGGGACCTGCCGGCGTGAAGCACTTCAGGGCAGCACTCACGTCGGTGCAGATCTGCTTTCGGCACTCGCTCCTTGTGGATCCCTCATGCCCCACGAGGAGGACGCGCGTGACGCCATGGAGCTGCGCAGCAGGGCCTGGGCCATCTGGTCGCCGGGACGGGGGAGGAGAGCCACAGGAAGCCACAGGCGGGGCGGAGGCACACCTCATTGTCGATGAACGCCTCAGACACGCCGAAGGCCTGCGCCATGGCCGGGATGGTGACGCTCTTGTAGGAGGTGAGGTACTGCACGTATGCGACGACACGGGCCTCATGCATGTAGTGCTTCACATGCTCTGAGAGGAAGAGGTCGGCCTCGAGGGTGTCCACGACATCGAGGAACGCGGGGAAGAACGTCGCGTACTGCGAGTCGTACAGCGCGTGCAGGAACGCCTTGGCGGCCGGCAGCTTGTCGATCACCGCTCGAACCTCAGACGCGTCGACGACCTGCAAAGGGCGTGTGCGGTCAGAGTACGTGCTGCCGGTGCTGCCATGCAGTGACGTGGGGCATGGAGGGGGGGACTGTATGACGTGGCCTCTCGGGACGGTGCATGTGCAAGGCGTGGACGCCCACTCATCTGTGTGGCATGCAGGCGGATGCTGCAGGAGTGAGCGCACGGTGGTGGTGAAGTGTGGCGCATGATGCATGTGGGATGTGCGCTTGGTGTGTAGGACACATACCACGCGGACAGCTGCACAAATGCGGCACACAACGGGCGAAGAAACGTGCGGGCGTCTTCAAGCGGAGGCTATGTTGGTAGTGTTAACTTCAACTGAGCACATCGAGGGTGGGCACGGTGATGCAGCTGCCTTCTGTGTGACACACACGAGATGGCACTGGATACAGGGAGCACGGCAGCCTGAGCTTGTTGCTTGCCCACCAGAGACGATAGGTACTCTCAAGTCACAGGAACCACAGACAGTCGATCCAGCACCTTTTTGCGCAGCTCTGGTCTTGGGAGAGTCACAATCGCGAGAGCGACTGCATAAAATACGCATTGCTCATAGGAGAACAGCTCGTAAGTTGTGAATGTGGCAACAGAGTCTAGTAGGAGCTCCGCTGCCTGCTTCAGCTGCCTCTGCGCCATACACGACACAGCTTCGTACACCTGCGGAACCACACCATGTCATAGATCGTGTGATGAATCCGGGGACACACCAGATTGCAGAAGATGAAGTGACAACACGGCAGAGATCCATCAGCTTACACACCATTAAGCGATTTTTCTTCTCCCAGTCGCCCCCTTTCCCACACAGCTCTTTGCCCGTGGCAACCAGGTCCTTTACTGCCCCCCAGTTGCCATACAGAATCTCGAGCCTCAGCTTGCAGAACAGTATGGTAAGCTTCTGGTTAGCACTGGGTGTCTTCTTCTCAACTGCATCATACGCCTCCCAGGCCTTCTCCTTATCTCCTATATTGGCCAGGTAATCAGCCTTCTCAAGCATCGCGTCTCGAACCTCTTCGTCTCCCATATTCTTTTCACTCTCCGTAATCTTTTCGTCTAGCTTCGCTATGTGCTCTGTGTTCTGTGTCTTCATCGTGTCGAGAGCAGCCTGGTCAACCTGCCAGCCCAAGCTAGTGCAGAAGAACTCATAAACACTTGACATGTCGTTGTCACGCAAAATTTTCTCCACATCTGCCAATGCTTGCTTCTTAGTTTCTGCATCAACCTGATCGTGTTTCAAAATGAACTTCTTGTGAGCCAGCGTGACCTTCAAGTCTTGCGAGTCGAAGTCACCGAGATCGAGGCCAGCCCCGAGCAGCTTTGGAACTCCTGCTGTCATGGTCACTGATGTATGCTGTGCACTTCAAGCGGTGTTACGCGGCCCGCGAAAATGCTCAGCTAGGTGTCATTGGCAGCACTGCAGGTCTGATGACGTCTACAGAAACTTTGACGCGTAAGCGATCGTCTGTGCTACTAGCTGCTGGTCCCATGTTGCTTGGGCGTGAAGTTCCAGCGAAGCGTTGTTGCGTGCGGCCTGACGGACATGCGTGTTTGTGGCGTGGTGCAGTGCGACGGGCCTGCCAGCCGAGAGCGCCACCGGTACTTCATCCAGTGGACCAGGCACCCATGCAAGAGGAGCAATGGAATCTAGCAAACTCCACAGCTCATGTGAATGTCACCCTTTCTGTTGTACTACGAATGGTGGTGTACCGCTTTGACCAGCCAGTCCCCAGCGCTCAGCGTGGACAATTTTGTACACTCTCGGGGGTGTACAAGCTCCGAGCTGACACTGCTTCCACCAGCAACTGCACTCAAACGTGCCCCAGGAATGTGTTTACTGCCAACACTGTTCGTAGTGAGTTGTGAAGTACCTGCTCTCTCTTGTGATTATGGCTACTGGTGTCGAGAACTCAACGCAGGCCCGTATCGACAGAAGGGGTTGCTATATGGGCCCAGGAGATCCCCGTGAAACACAGCAATGTCTAATTTAGTGTTGATTCCCGCCTTGTTCTCAGCCACCAAGGTTACTGGTCCCAGATTCGAGTTAACCCTCGGTGTAACTGAGTGTCCCTCTGCTAGTTTAGCAAGCACTGCTTTGCTGCTTTAGACAACGCGCTATGCTGTTCTCATTGACAGTTTCTTCGCACCCATGCTGCATCCCATCACGGTCTGCAATCACATGGCACACCACTGCCATGCACCCCGCAATGCCACGGTCCATGCTGACCGAGCAGCAGCTTTGTTACCAAACCGCTCATGAACATGAGGCTCGGTGCTGACGCCATGTCATCTCCAGACACGGTCGTTCGCAGGCACAGTGTCGCTCAACTGTGAGCTGTGAAAGCTGTGCTTTGTGAAGAACGTATGACATTCAGGTGAACCAGCGAACCGGAGAAAGGACAAGGGAAAGCCTGGCTGATCCCTGACCAGCATACAGCCGAGTGCTCACTGTCGCAGCTACCTCTGCAAGGTGCATTGTGCAAACGCACTTGTAGCGTGCCACACCGGATCGCGCGGTGAGAGGTAGGTGCAGTGCACATTGAAGACATGCCGACCAGTTTGAAATGGAAACGGGGTCATTACAACGGTTTCATTACAAAGGTGTCATTGCAACTGTGCCAGTCAAGTCAGACCTAGCTGGATGATGTCACACTGGAGTCATGGAGCTGCATGCTGCCCTGGCCGTCCTACACCATCCAGGAGGTCGCATCACAGGCGGCAAAGGGGCGCCATAGAACACATGAACATATGCATTGGAAAGGAGGTCGCTCGGCATAAAGCGAGCGCCAAGCGGAAGTGCTGCCATTGGAGGCACGGCGGGGGCAGAGCCGCGTTGACAGCATCGGCCCACCTCTCGACTCCGAGAACATTCTTCATTATTGCGTTATCAGTCTTGCCAGCACGCCGCGCCACGGGCTGCGAGGATGTGCGAGGCCGTGTGGTCAGGGTGTGTGTGACCCCGGCAGCTGGTGCCGCTCGCGGGTCAGTCCGTCTTTGGGGAAGGGTCCTGCGCCAGCGCCGGGGCCTCTTCCTGCACTGCCACGCCACGCCTCACCGCTGCTGCTTCTGCTGCTGCATCGCCTGGCGCCTGGAACCTCTCCCCACCGACGCACTGGGTGCTTTGAAACGGACAGCGTGGAGGAATGCCTGAGCAATCGGCGCGGCAACAAAGGGCGGGTCAGTCACAGCCGGGCGTTCTCAACGCAGAGGAGGGGGCGGCCATGCTGCCGTGAGGGTGTGCGAGATACAGTGGCGTTGTTAGCAGCGGGGTAATGGGGTGGGCCAGGTCATTCTACTCTACGCAGAACACGCCGGGCACATGTGGAGCATCGATGCTGCATGCAGCCATGCATGCGATTGCTTCACATGCATGTGGGTTGGGGCCGTGGGGGGGCGGGGGGCACACTGGAGTGGAAGGCTGACCGGCACGCCACTTCCGTACGACGGCGTCCTGCTGTCTCTGGGAGATGAAGGAGACGAGGACGAGGATGGGCGCGATGATCATCTCGAGGAGGATCCAGAGCGGCCGCGGCGTGATGCCCGCGACGAGCGACAGCCCGAGGCGGTGGAACAGCACCGGCGTCGGCAGGTGATACGCCCGCCTCTGGAGCCCCTTGAAGAGGCACGCGGCGACGGTCTCTGGGGAGTGAACGACCTCCTTCTCGCTCTCCAGGAGGGCATAGACAACCCCCGACTTGGTCTCGTTCTCGTGGTCAAGGCCGGGGGTCTGGGTGTCGGGGGGGTAGCCGACAGATACGGTGACTCCCGAACCGTTGAGCTCGCTCCTCATGCAGTCGGCTAGGTGCCTCACAGCTGCCTTGGAGGGGCCATAGCCAGTGAAGCCGGCCATGGGGTTCACGTATGCCATGGAGGAGATGAAGCAGAGGTGGCCTTCACCTCGGGAGAGCATCCCAGGCAGGAGGGCGTGGGCAGTGTAGTAACAGCCCAGGTAATTCACCTGCACCGTTCTGCCCAGGCTGACCTGTGCTCAGTGAGAGCATGTTGCAAATTTCGCGTTGTCACATGCACGGACGCCTGTGCCCGAGTCGGCACGGGCTGCCGTGTGAGCATCACACCTGCATGACCCGCTCCACTTCTTCAAGCTGTTGGTCCACCATCAGCTTGGGGATTGCAAGGCCGGCGTTGCACACTGCGACATCGACAGCTCCGTAATCGTCTTCAACTCTTCTGAGCGCCACGGTGAGTTCTGTGGCAACGCCGACATCTGCGGAGGTCACGCGTACCGTTCCGTCAGGATGAGCAGCCTGCATTCTGACGCACCCATCACGCAATCACCCATGTTCCCCAATGGGCTGGCATGTAGACCAAAGACGAATTTAACCCCTCCAAGCCTGAGACGTGAAGCTCGGGCTCTCGCTCGCTCTGTGCTCAACATTGCACACACGCAATCAGACTATTCGCAAACGACGCAGCAAGTCGGAGGCCACTACAAAGCGCACTTTCAGCTCACTCTGCGCTTTCTTCAACTTTTCTAAATTCCTTGCTAGCAGCGTCACTACTGCTCCGTCGCTCAGGAACTGCTTCGCCAAGGCGAAGCCGATTCCTTCCGAGCCTCCCGTGATTAAAACATGTTTGTCTGTGAATGAAATGGTCATTATAAAATAAGATTCCGACTATCACTAGGACGACGCAGTGCACCGATTGGGCGGAGCTGCAGCAATACTTTGAACATCCAAGCTGACCGGTACTCTGTGTTCGGGGTACCCGATGTCACCATGTGAGAATGGCCTAGCCATATATTCGCAGCAATCCATCCAGCAATCGATCACTCCAGACACGAGCGCCGGGAAGGCAGGAACGCGAAGGAAATGATGTGCTGCAAGATTCGTCAGACAGCCGTGCGTCGGTGGCGACAGGCATCGGCGTCACACCAGGCAGGCCAATGACTGTATCGCCGTGTGCATGACCGAAGCAGGAAGTAACCGCGCGGATTCCAGCGTGGCCGGTTGTCAATTACCAAGGTGAAAACACAATGGAGCAGGCCATGCTCTGGGCGACGCCTGCTGTGGCCCAGACGAATGCCGTCCGACATTTCCCTCAACCGCGTCTTCGCTGTGAACATCCCACCGTTGTTATGCATGATATCACCGGGAGTTACAGTACCATAACATCACCGCAGCATCATGGCAGTGCCACGGGAGGGATGCATATGCGCCATCATGCGGCCCAGCGCTTCATGGCTCAGCTTCCGCCAGACAGCAGCCCTGTGCATGCCAGCAGTGCCATGCAACACATTTCCAACCTTACCCACCAGCCCACCAGCACACAAACATGCCTGTTGCACATTTGCATGCTGCATATTAATACTGGAGCTGTCCACCCATGACCCACAACTCATGCCTCGCAGCAAGCATGCATCTGCAGCCCACCAACTGCACAGTGGAGCTGGCACACAAAACTTTACTGCCAGCCCCAGTCACCAGTGGGAACTTGGCCAACTCCTGCAGACTGGATATCAAGCTCCTGGCCATCAAGGCACTCATGTATGAGTGAGTCAGTGGTGCCACCCACGCCCGCACTCACACACACCTGTGTGGACCCCAGCTGCACCTCAGCCACATTCTGCAGCCATCCATACGCATGCTGCCTGTCCACTCTTGCGGCCACATCTGGGCAGACTTTGGAACGTGGCCACAGCGTCTGTGGCGCTCGGCCTGTGGTTCACGGTGCTCATGAGAGCCTGATCCTGGCAACAAATTCGCCTGCGCTTGGCGCGGCCACGAGTGCGCACCTCCATGAGGCACTCAGCCACCACCGCTGCCACACCGTCTCCGGCTGGGTGATGGGATGCGTGGCCTGGGGGGTGCCATGGGGCGTGGTGGCCGAGAGGGTGCGTGTCTGTGGGTGTGCTGCGGGCTCTACCACATCGGTGTGCGCGAGCAAGCCGACGATGCTGTGCGTGTGCGCGTTATGTGACAATCAGTTTGGTCCAGGGGGGAAGCTTGCAGGGCCTTGAACCATCAACTTGCTTGGCGCCGCAGCTGAGTCAGCTTGCAGCCGTCCTGAAGTGATGCAGGTAGTTTTTTTTTTAATAGTGGGCACGCAGCCTGCCCTCGTTCAGCAGGCACAGCCGTATTCCATGCATGTGCAGCCACCCAGGTTGCGAACCCTGCGATGCCCCGGGGTTGCTGCGGCCACTGCCACCGGCGTTGTGCAGCAACTGTGCAGCAACAGCCGATGCTGTTTGGTGTGACTACAGGTGCCACCACCTAGCAGAGTCAGGGATCGCTGTTGTGGCGCAGACCTGGCTGAGTGTAGGCCTGTGTGTGGTACAGCCATCTGGGTGAAACGCCCCAGGACTGGAGGTTCGCAGAGAGCCGAATGAGGTGATAGTTCCAATGCCGTCACGCACTCAGTGCTGCCTCGTGCACAGTCTTCTGTCTGCCGTGCCGCTGCCGGACCATGAGTGCACTTTGCTTCCCATGCCAAGGAACAGGGAACAGAGCGCACAGCCTGTCCTCTTCCTGCTGCGACAAACACATGTCAAACCCTCTCGACGTCAACATGCCAGGTAACACGCCAGAGCAACGACCTTCCATACAGAAGAGACAGGGAGCACCCGTAGACGCACCAGTGCGCGGGCGCTCCCACCCGTTCCGACATGCGACAGTACAAATATGGTTCCGCAGCGCTTTTGGTACCGCGCTAGAGCTGCAGGTGGCTGCATGCCTGCGTATATGTCATCTCGTGCTCATGCACAAACCCGTAGCAACGGCAGAGCTGGCACGAGTGTAGCCTTGGGCTGGTTCTGGACTACCCGTGCTCCGAGCCGGGCGCCTGTTATGGATCTGTGGACCGGCCGCTGCGCGGGTGTACATGGGGCGCAGTAGCTGGACAGCTGAGACCTCATCACCACAGTAGCAGTGGGACCGCCTCTCTAGGAGTCCGGCGACACATGCCGCAGGTCTCCATGGCATGGGCTGGCTCCGTTACGTTCTCAAACAGCATACAGCGGTGCAGCTGGTAGCTCCACCAGACCCGCCAGGCAGGCGCAGCTCCAACTGGGCACCTTTCAGCCTGGTCAACGCCAGCTGCCCACCGCCCGCCCAACCACAATCAGCGGTGCCCGCGTCATAGCCCTTACAAAACTAACACTCCAGAACACTCGGGGTGACTCTTCATCGGGTTGCCCCACCCCGTGACCAGAAAGGCTAACACCCCCGCTCGGTCATACGCTGCAGCACCCGGCCGCCTCCAACTGAGGGCGCCACGATGCGCAAACCGACGCCAGCCAGCCTGCCGACGCCAGCTGGCCCGGACAAGAGGGCAACACCTGCTGAGCACGGGCGGGCGCATGCACTCAGTGCGCAGCTGCGCTACCAGCGGACGTTCCACTGGCAGCGGCGCCCTCTTGATGCATCTGCGCCATGCGCTCCTCCACGTCCTGCAGCGCAGCAGTGGTGTCTCGCTGCGCCTTGGGCCGTGTACCAGCACGCACGCATGGTGCAGCACATCTGCAGGGGGGGCTCCGGAGCGCCCCGGGCATGCCGCCACGATTCGGCCCGCGTGTGTGCCTGGCCGTGGCGGCGTACCTGGCCACCGCGAGTGCGGTATGAGAGAACTGCCGCAAGCTACCAGGGTGCTGCTTGCAACGGTGCACAGGAACCGGCAGATCGCTGCACAGGTACAGATTCCGAGAGACAACAGGAGAGCAAGAGTAACCGACCGGGGAGCACGCATGCAGCAGGCCCCTGCCAGTCGGAGCCAGGCAATCGCTTGGTCATACACCAACCAGAGACACACGGCATGGCGGCGCACGGCACTCATGGCAGGGACCGAGTGCAGATCAGGATTCATTGCACAAGCATGCAGGTGACCGGCACTGCACAGTGGCACCGAGCGTGGCCGCTGAGATCCGCATGCATGCACCGCCACCTTGCCATGGGGGAGACATGAAGCGGGCCGCACGGGAAGCTGCATGGAGGGCGCGTCTCCGGAATCCATCATGACGTCGGGCAGCGCTACGGCCACTGCATCGGCAGACGCACACGACCCCCGCGACTGCGGCTGCGACGGCACCTCCGCTGAGGAGCGCAGGATGCTGGCGTGGCGGGAGGCCGTCAGCCGCTGGGAGGCAGGGCCACTGGTGGCCACGGAGTGGGCGGAGCCGGGGGCGAGCGCGAGTGACATGCTGCGCATGAGGTCGACGAGGGACGTGCCGAGCTGCCTGGCGTGCGCCTCCAGCGCCGTGCGCACCTGCACCAGGGATTATGCATGCGCGGTGGAACGGCGGTGGCGGGCTGACTCTGTGGCGGTCACACGCGGATGCCGGTGCATGCATCGGCCGCCGTGCCGGGCGCGCTGATGGGGGCTGCCGCAGGTGCAGTAGACGTAGGAGGGCATGGGCCACGCTGAGGTGTGCCTTCCTGGGAGCTACACGTGGGGCTTGCAAACCTGATGGCCGAGATGACAGCGGCAACTCCGCCGTCGTTTGCAGCGGGCCGCAGCTGCTGGATGCGACGATGGCGACACGAGAGGAAGCCTGCTGACGGCAGCCTGTGCCACAGTCGGCCTCCGGTCATCACAGAGGCGGCGCCATGGCGTGCTCACAGAGTGCATCAGTCTGGGCGCGGCTGCAGCGCTGATGCGTGGCCCCATCTTGAGACGCCCGCACCCCACAGCACTCCACCGGTGCACAGGGGGGGCAGGCAGCGCTGGCAATTGCGCTCGTGCACACAGAACGGGTCTGACGACCTGAGATCAAGGTCTGGTCGTTTTGAACACCGCGGCGCTGGGCAGAGGGTGTAAGAAACCGGGCACAGGGGACCCTCTCTAAAAGCAACTCCGCAGGCAACTCTACAGGCAAATCTACAGGCAGCGATACAGGCCATTCTGCATCCATCTCTGCGTGCACCCGGCAGCTCTACCCGCAGGAGTGTCCCTCTCAGCACACAGCGCGCCACACACCTCTCAGCACACAGCGCGCCACACACCTGCGGCAGGCCCTTGAGGAGGCCGAGGAGGCCGTGCAGGCCGCCGTCGTGCCGCGCCGCCGCCTTGAGCTGCGCTGCGGCGATCGCTACCAGGGCGCTCTGGTACGGGACGGTCATGTGGTGCGCGGTGGAGCCGCCGCGGATGTTCTGGAGCATGGAGATCTCAAAGTGGTTCGGCCGCACGATGAGGTCGCCGCGGCGGTTGATGATGACGCGCTGCCCGGCGCGCTTGTACAGCCCAAACAGCTGCAGCACATGGCCGGCGCAAGTTGGGGCGGCTGGTACCGGCTTGAAGACGCCGAAGCAACGCACGAGCACAAGCTGGTCGGTGGGGGAACAGGCAGAGCCACCAACAGGCCCATACGACAGGCACGAGTACGCCCTGGCCGGGTCGGAGCCTGCGCATTTGCGTGTGTCTGCAGGGGGCGTCACTGGCACCGCGGCAGTCCCGTGATCCACCGAGTCGGAGCAACACTGGCGCAGGTGCAGTGACCGGGTCCCGACATGATTTCACATGCATGCAGGTTGCTGAACCATAGGCAGAATGTGCCCAAGACATACATCGCCAGCAGGACGTGCCGCCAGCTGCACTCGGCCGCACACCTTCATCGTCTGTGTCACCACATCCTGGTCATTGATGATGTGCCACGTGTCCGGCACCACTTGGCAGAACTCCCGCGCCAATGCGTGGTTGCCGATGCGGGGGCAGCCGTAGGTGTACACCTTGATGTTGCGCGGGGACACGCCGAG
>JAUMHO010000007.1:3298101-3313186 GCA_032360965.1 Ulva armoricana
AGGCACTTGCAAAACAACCAATCATGCAAAGAAACCGGCTACGACACATGACAATAAGAGTTGTAATGTGTTTTATAGTAATGCATTGTTTCCCTGCAGCTCTGCGTGTGCGGACCTGTCCATGCAGAATTGTGTCCGCCCCAATGGTCTACCACTTGCGCATCACCCTCATTGGTGGGTGTTCGAATCCCACCACCAGCTTACGACCCCCTAGGTCGTGTCGACTGGACACCAGAGGCGGCGCCTCCCTCCTTGCTCGGCGTTGGCGGAGGGTGACACATTCCGCGATGCGACAGCAGCGCCGACCGGCCATCTCTCTTGTTGTTGCTACCGCATGCACTCTCCGCAAGATGGTGCAGATAGCTCATCGTCTGCTTGCCCAACCTACCATACGACTCATGGGCAAGAGGTACGAACTTGTACCTGCCCTGAGCACGCTCCTTGTACTTTTTAACCTTATCCTTCTCTCTCTGCTCTGCTGCGCTGCCTACCACCTTGGCCGCCTTGCAAGAGCACTGCCCCCTGCGGGATGGATGAAGCTCATGTATGTAAAACTGATTGGCTTCCATGCACGCAGTGATGCTGGCCACATTCATGACACAGCTCCCCTCGTGGGAAGCCTGTTCGTCCCGAGCGGACCTATGCAGCTAATAACACCGTACAATCTTTTCAGTTTTTGAATGGGAGAGTGTGAGGGCACGCTATCCCCTTGCTGGCCCAAAACTTTCTCGGAGCAGTTTGTCAAGTTCCGGACGCTCCTTGGCAATAGTTGCCATTCAAAAATAGTTGGCAAAGGCAGTGGCCAACTATTACAGGTAGTTGGCAAAGGCAGCAACTATTCTGCCTTTGCCGACAATTACAACTAGCGGTCGCCACCACATAACAATGTACTTCATTCATGGGCCCACACCAGAGTAGTAGGACACCACATGACACCTTGTCAAGGTCATGGTTGCATTGCATTTCATTACAGCGCTCCTCACTCATCACTCTCACAGCCATCGGCGTACCAAAACGAAGCCGGGCCGTCCAACCTCGCGAAACATCATGTCAGCTGAACTTCAAAATGACCAGCAATCCCACGCAATATGCAAGCGGCTCCCGGAACCGCCTACCATGCCTCGTGGGACCCTCACAACAATTCAAGCAGTGACCAAACCGTCATTGCCACAATAGATGAACTGCATTATGCATGGTACATCGGGACCGCACATCTCCTCCGCACAAGTGGCATGCATCAGCCCATCCAACACACATCAAACACTGAACATCACCACACACAGAGCCACGTCCGCATCGCGAATTTCGCCTTTCGCAATTGCCCATCACACCACACCAAAATAGCACTACCCTCGACACGGGAACCATTACCCGCCTCCTCACCAACCCATGAGCGGCCCCCCCGCGCAACGAGCGCAGATTGCATTCTGAGCACCGATCTCCATTCCTACTTCGCACCTCTAGCCGCCTCACCCTTGACGGCCACCATCGCGCCCTGCCGAGTCCCCCGCCGCTCCATCATCCTTCCGCCCCCTCATGCCCGGCCCCACACTCTCTTGTTCACCCCGCGCATCCCTAGATACAGCATCCGGCCCCGTGACACGGCCACCCCCAAGGCTCACCCGCACATCAGCGGCCTCTGCCTCCACCGCGGCCTCCGCTTCAACCGCCACAACCGCCTTGCCTTTACACCGTCCCTCATTCTGCCGCCGACAGAAGCCCGCGGGGTCCTTAATCATCCCCCCGCCATGCCAGATTCCCTGGCAGCTCTTCATGTCCGGGGCCTCCCCCATGTCCAGCAAGCATCCGTGCAGCTTCGCCCCCACCGGCAGCTCCTCCGGCCGGCACGAAAGCGGACACTTCCACTTGCACTTGTTCTTCTTCCGCCCAGGGTCTGCCGTGTCTGGAAGTTCCTGGCTGCCCGCACGGTCCTGCTCTGGGATCGGGTAGCAGTATTTCGCGGACATCTCATCTATGAGGGGGTCCTGCGCTGCTTGCGGCTCGGTTGACCCATCCTGGCATGTGCGGCTGAGGCGGACAGCGGCGCGGGCTTTGTTGGTGGCGCTGCGCCATCGCCTCAGCCGCCGTGCCGCCGCCATCGCATCCGATTCGTCAGCGCCAGCGTTGGCAGACAGGTCCAACGGGTCAGCATCCCGTGCGCCATCCTGCAGAGCAGTCAGGATTGCTCCCCCGCCCTTGCGCTGTTTACATCGGTGCCAGCACTGCTTGGCCTCAACCACGGAGAGCGCCACACACAAAAACACACTGGAGAACCCTGTCACCGCCGCCGCACACGTCATGTCCTGCAAACCCTCATGCACGAAAATACAGCTCGTTGTCTAGTTGCAGCTCATGCACCGCCAATCCGACAAGTTGTCAGATCCAGGTAGCTCACATGCCGCAGCAGCCTCGACAAAATGGCACCAGCTTGCGGCACATCCGCAGGACTTTCAGGGCGGACTTTCAGGGCCACCCTCGCTCAAGAACGGTGAAAATACCAAGAGCACATGCACATGCGTCGTGGAGAGGTAGACCATGACAAGCAGACCAAGGTAAGTAGACCAGGACAAGCAGGCCATGACATGCAGACCCCATGTGGGTAGTGCCCGGTAGCGAGCAGCAGTGTTGGGTGGCCGAGGTGATTCGCCAGGGTCTTGTCCCGGAAATCACACATGATGGCTCGCAATTGTCTGCATCACAGCACCATGACTGCCCAACGCTGGCGGGCGCCGCACCTCGACCTGCATGGTTGGGACATCCCCGCCCTCCGATGCGCGCTCCGGCACGGCGACGGGCACCGCGTCAGAGGACGAGTCCGACGCGGGGGACCCCGGCTGGCCGCCGTCGGCGTCCGCCACCGCAGCAGCCGCGGCGGTGGCGTGGCTGTCCCCGGCGATGCGGATGAGGCTGGCGTGGCGGGAGGCTGTGAAGCGCTGGCTCGCGGAGAAGGTGGCCGACGACCGGAACGTGTCCGGGTGGTGAGCCACGTTGCGCACGAGGTCGACGAGGGACGTGCCGAGCTGCGTGGCGTGAGCCTCCAGCGCCATGCGCACCTGCAACCAGCACTGCCTGAACACGCCCCAGGCGCGATCCACGTAACATTGGTGTGGCGCTGGCCTGCGACAATGCATGGCTTGCAGCCGGCTCGGGATTCCCGAACAGCCTCGAGTCGCCGGGCAAGACTCGGGTTGGCATGCATGGCGAATCGCTGCGGCGGCGCGGGGGCTGTAGGGCTGTGCAGGAGAATGCATGCCTGCAGCTTCTGGCCCATGGAGCATTGCGTCGGCACTTGCCCACAGCGCAGCGCTGATCGCGAGGACCCCATTACGCTGAAACAAGGTGGTCATCTGACACACAGGATGACCTCACCTCTCGCTGGTACAACACATCATGCGACGAGAGCCTACTTTACACCACTGGGCCTACTGCGGGCCTACTCCGGAGTGCAGGGTCAAGTGCAGACTAGCGGATGAGGGAGGGCGCACCTGAGGCATGTCTCTGAGGAGGCCGAGCAGGCCGTTCAGGCCGTTGGCTTGCCGCGAGGAGGCCTTGAGCTGCGCCGAGACGATGGCTACCAGGGCCGTCTGGTACGCCACGGTCAGGTGGTGCGACGCGGTGCCTCCGCGGGCGTTCTGGAGCATCGACAGCTCAAAGTGGTTGGGCCGCACGATGAGGTCGCCGCGGCGGTTGACGATGACGCGCTGCCCGGCGCGCTTGTACAGCCCAAACAGCTGCAGCACGCACCACGGCAGCGTTATACTGCCGCTGGCTTGGTCTATGGAGCGCATGATGTGTGCTGTGTGCTGCGCAAGCGCGTGAGTTTGCCCAGCAGCGGGTGTGCGGCCGGCGCAGATGAGGTGGGCAGCTGTCTGTTCCGGAACTGAGGGGTTACCGGTGGGGGGGGTTTGGGGAGGGGCCCATAGGGTGCAGGAGGTGCTCGGGACAGGCGGTGCGCGGGCCGTGTCCACACTGTCTGGGACAAAACATCACACAGCGGGCCCTAGAACGGCAGACTGTGGCGCGTGGCAGGCACCATGTGCAGCCCCGCTGGATCACAGCGGTGTCGACCCCTCCTGCGTTGTCTTCCGGCTCAAGGCTGCGGCACAACAGGCCCTCACAAGGTTGTGCCTGCGAGGGCGGCACATGAAATGATGCAGGTAAAGATGCTTGCCAACGGCCTGAGCAGCCGGCAAGAAGATAGTAACGATGTGTTTGCTGCGACCGACGAGCGCAAACGCAGCCAAGGCGCAGCGTACCTTCAAGATCCGGGTGACCATGTCCTGGTCGTTGATGATGTGCCACGTGTCCGGCACCATCTCGTAGCTCTCCTCCGCGATCGCGTGGTTGCCGATGCGGGGGCAGCCGTAGGTGTACACCTTGATGTTGCGCGGGGACACGCCGAGGTCGCGCGCGATGTCGAACGACGCCAGCTGCGCGACGGCGCCGCCGAGGGAGTGGCCGGTGCAGAGCACGCGCACCGCGCCGCGGTCCTCCGCCGAGTCCAGCAGCGCGCCGATGTGCGCGAGCACGCGCTCGCGGACGCCGTTGGCCCGCCACGTGGCGAGGAAGCCCTGGTGGACACGCGGCGTGCGGCCCTTGTACTGGCGGCGCGGAGGGTGCGCCGTCTGCAGGAACTGCACGCGCACACAGGGTTTTCAGGAAAGCATGTGGTGGGGTGCTGTCCTGGCTCACAACCTCACGTGAGCTGGTGGCAGTCTACTCCATCCTCAGCATGCGCCCCAACACGTGGCATGCATGCTACGCGGAACCCGGGTCGCTTCCAGTGCAACAAGCACTCTCAAGGTTTGCCCGGTCCCGGTCGCCAGAGGTGTCAATGTCCTGATGGACACGGCAAGGTAGTCACCCGGACAGCAACCTGCGTTGCGGATGGCCGTGATCTGGAGATGGCTGCAGGCCTGCCAAGATGAGGAGCCCACAGGGCGCACAGGCTGGTGGCCGAAGAGCAGCCGAACCATGCCGGCCTTCAGACTGCAAACATGGTTATGGCTCATCCTGGAGGCTCAGCAGCTTCGTGCACGCTGTTGCTGCTCGTCCAGGTCAGGGTGGAGAGCTGCGATGGTGCATCGCGGCTGCACACATGTGCCTCAGACAGTGCAGAGACCCGACAGAGTGACCGTGCAGAGTGCAGGGCCCACCTTGGCGTCCGCAACGACGTTGGTCATCTCCGCCGTGCCCCGGACAGTCACGAGAATGGTTGACGAGTTCCACGCGACGAGTACTTTGGTGCCAAGGGCGCGGTCGTAGAAGAGGTGGCGCTTGGAGAGGTTGAACAGCCGCATCGCCGCATCCATCTCGCCGATGACGGCCTTGATCGGAGCCGGCATCGTCTCGAACGACACTCCCACCGTCTCGGTGTAGGAGTACACGAGGGTGCTCCAGAAGAAGAGCTTGATGGCCGTCTCAAAGCAGAACAGCGGTTTGGCAAGGAAACCGGGACAGACTGCGCAGGAGGAGTCGACAGCGTTCATGCGCGCCGCGAGCTTGCGAGGCACGTCGGCCTCTGTCCACGCAAACTGCTGCAGCAGCCCGGTGGGCAGAGCGTGTTGCTTGGCGAGGGCGTTGTGCCGCCGGGGAAAGGTGAGGAAGAAGGAGACCAGCTGCGCACGCCATGACTCGGTGAGGAGGGACCGGCGGCGTGGCTGAAGGGCGGGCGCCGACGCATGCAGAGGGTGCGATCACATGTGTGGAACACCGGCGATACGAGCCACAGAGGAAGCTCGCTGATCACGCACGCGGACAATCATCTCTCCGACAACGGAGCAGCAGCCAGGACCGTGGCAACAGTCCTCCCTGGCAGCAGTTCTGGCCACGACCGGCCGGCACGGTGCAGCTACCTCTGCTTCAGCAAGTCAACTCAGAGCCACAGGATGTTGCAGGACCACACGAGCGGGCGCCGGCATGGCATGCAAAGAGCAGGACAGGCCGCACCTGGAAGCAGATGATGATGAAGGTGACCGGTGCGTTGCCGTACCACGTGACGGCGTAGTTGACGCAGGCGTCCGTCCCGAGGTACCACGTGACGGCGATGCCATAGATGAGGGAGAGCACCATGGAGCCGTTGAAGCGGAACTGCAGCAGCGGCGCTTGCTTCGAGCGGATGCAGGGTGACACGTCGCGAGTAGCGGTCGCGCAAGAGGTATCGGAGCGGAGCAGGCAGCAGCCACACACGAGATGTTTGGAACGGTGTGGATGGAATCGAGGGACGCACCTGAAGGCGCACTGCCATGTTGAGGATCCGATACTTCTGATACAGCTCGCCCGAGAGCTGCCGCCAGGCGCGGATGAGGTAGAAGGCGTACGCTATGAACCACAGCGACAAGCCGATAAAGTTGAAGATGGTGCCGGCGTAAAGCATGCTGCTGATCTCACACGTGAGCTCCGCGTTCCAGGTACAGCTGTCTCCATTGACCACGGTCGTGTGCAGAGTGTGGCCGTCCTCCATGCCCATGCCGGTGATCCACAGTACCACCACTGCACCAGACGACGCCATGACTCCTGGGGGCACACACGGCCGAGAGGTGCACACACGGCCGCTCGGCTGGACCACCGCCGCTTTGGCACGCTGGCCATCCGGGAGCCGCCTGTTGTCACAACACAGCCCAGCTGCTGCGCTGGCGTGGCTGCATGCGTGACGGCCACCTGAGGCTGTCGCTCAGAGTGCCAGGCAACTGCAGCAAGAGCTGCTTGGCATGGCGGACGAGCGCCAGCATGCCCTGCTACTGCCTCGCCCGTGCCAATCATGGCACGTGCCCGGCGCTGATAGCGCAGAGGTCAGCTTGAGGGCTGCGCCCGCAGAAGGCGGGATGTTGTGAACAGAATCAAGCATCAGCCAGGTGCGGGGGGGGGTCGTGGGTGCGCTGCAGGATGGTCGGCATCAGGACTGCTGGTGCTGGGTGTCCAGGGGGGGCGCGCCTGTCACTGGGAGCCACACGATGAGCTTCGGCCAATGGAACCACAGCGGCGCGTCCCTCACGGTGCCGTCGCTGCGGCCCTTTGTCGGGCGCAGGTTCGTGCTGTGCGAGTCGATGACCAGCAGGCACAGCAGCGTGTTCCACGACACCCAGACAAAGCCGTTGACCAGCGGCTGGGCCACACGGCTGGTGCAGAAGCTGCTGGGATTGGCCAGCAGGTGAGCGTTCAGGATGAATTGGCCGGCGGTGATGATGAGGATGACGACTCCGCGGATGCATGCCGCCTGCGGAATGTGGCTGTCCTGTTACGTGCTCACTGTTTGCGGGTCGGCCATTTGTGGGGGTACACGTCTGGATATCGTTCCCAAAACCCCCGGATTTGTTGGCTTTGGGCGGTCTGCTAAAACCAACACTGCAAGCCCATCATGTGGCCAGGTGCAGCAGGCGGTAGGGCACAGAACAGCAGGCCACGTATGCGCAGAGCCACGTCAGGTACTGCATGAGGGCAGCTGACGCACTTGGACGGCCTTGCTTCGCCGCACTGACCAGATCATGCCTTTCCGCCGCGACTCGACAATTCGTCCGAGCCACGCTGCAAACACAGCCAGCAACACCAGCAACATGACACCAAAACACACAACCTGGGCGATCACATAGCTTCGATTCAGCACGATGAGATCGCGCCCCCGGGTCTCCTTGATCACAGCCAAGACAGTAGCCCCGATCACGCCCAGCAGAGTCGACAACTTCATCGCCGTGATCACCCTCTGCAGTGTACAGCACAGATGATCTGAAGCAAAAAATATGACAGCAGATATACGATGCGCTGCTGCCGTCACAGGCGTACCCGGCTTTCCCCGTCCTTGATCGTCTCCAATCGCAGGAGCTGCGTTCGGTCGGTAACAGGTCCGCCAAAGGAGCTAGTTGTCGTGGTACTGGCCTCCGACGAGTTTCGGAGCAGTTCCCTTGACGCATTGCTAGATGTGACACTTGCACTGACGCCGGATTCAGCCATTCCGACGCTGCGAACGCCAAAACCAGCAGCGAATCTGGCGTGCTAATACTCCAGCCAGCACTGGTATAAGTTCACGTGACAAGGACTAATGTTTCTAGCACGCAATGAACGAGCCAGGCTAGTGCAGCGGATCACAAAAGCGTCGTTGTGAAACAGCGCAGTGGACACCCAGCTCTATTTTTCTCGCGTGCGGACGCGCAGGCATACGCTTTCGAGCGGCAATGACCGTATGCGTATGCACCCAGGAGTTTTCAAATGCTTGGGGCCGCAGAAGGTAGTGACAGGATCAGCCAGACAAGCATTGCAAAGGTGGCTACGGTGTGCCGCCTGATGAGGTGAACCGGGGTCGCTGCATGCACACCTGAAGCCCACGCACAGCATGCCTTTGACACGAACGGGATACGTCCGCCGCTGTTGGGGCGCAGCTGCGTCGCCTGTAAGACTATGAGGCCGTCTGGCCAAAAACGAACGTCACATCCGCGGCCTGCGCGTCCCGTGAGACGTTGCCCCGTGCATATGCATGCAGACCCGCCGCGCTGCCGTCCCATGTGTGACGTGGCTCTCGCGAAACACAAGCACTGTCACCTGCGGCCGATGCATGCGCCTGTCTCCTCCTTGCAACGCTGCTTTTCGCGCTGCGCACGCTGTGCTGCGTACTGGGGTAACCTACCGCACCGCATCACCATTCTGACGTCCCTGTGTTGCTCTGACATACACTCAGTGTGACAAGTAGTCAAGGCAACGTCAATCATACTCCCGGGTAATGCACAGTTATGGATCTTACAGTTGACAGTGGAACGGTAAACACAAAGTGTTCCCGTTACAGGTTGGACTAGCTATAGAGTGCTGTCAGTGCCATGACAGCCGCGTGACACAATCAGTCGATTCACACAAAACAGTTCGGTGGCTACGGGTGTCAATACACAGATGAGAACTCGGTACCATGCATGTCGCCAGGTCAAATGCCAACACAGACGTGCTCCCTCGGCGCAGACTGACACCTGCCTCTGCACATGCGCCCACACAGGCTTGCCTGCTTTGACTCGATTGAATCGCGACAAACCTGCATCCTGCTGGCGCCCTCGCTCATTCTCATTGCATGATGTGGCGACCAGGTGCCCTGCAAGCAGAGTTGCCAGCAGAGTTCCAATAAAGTACAGAGTATGAGGTCAGAAATGCACAGCACATCTCTCGCGACCTAACGCGTCCATGGTGATGCAGCAGATGCTGGCAGGACGCTCTCACAAGGTGTGGGCGTAAGCAGAAGGCGGCCACGCGTACTCGGCAATCCCGGGGCGGCCACATCCGCAGCCACGGCAACACAGAGCCTGGCACGTCTACTCACAGCCACGACGAGGCTTCCAGACTCTACAGCAGGCACTACATGTCCCATCTCCAGCTCCTGTTCCTCCTGCCAACCACCCGGCTAATCATCTACCTGTCAAAAAGAACGAGGGCACACACCCGCACACGAGACACGCTTCCATTACAGCCAGCATACATCCCAGCCCATCAACAAGAACGCTGCCGGCCCGGCTCGGCAGCAGCCAACACTCGCTGCGCGCATAAAGCCTCATCGCATCCAGGCGAGATGCTGCAGTCCAGATCCCCAGCCGACTGGGTTGCCAGCCCTACAAGCCCACCCTAAGCTTGCATGGCACGGCAGCATCTCTGGCAGCATCTCCTACGGCTCCCGCATGTCTCCCCATCCTTTCTTCCAGCCAAGACCCGTCTGAGGGACGCCCCAGCATCATGGCAGGCCGGAGGTGTGCTGTGCTGTGCTGCGCGTGAAGCTCCACATGCATATGCGGCGCGCAGCCGTCCTGGGGACCGCGAGGCGCCCCGGAGGCGGGCAGAACGGCTGCAACGGCTGCAACGGCGCCGGAAGCACTGCGCGACGCTCGGGCGGAGGCTGCGGCTACATGAGGAACATCTGGAGGAACTGCGCCTGCCGGGCAGATGCGTCGGCCGCCTTTTGGAGAAGTGCGGCGTAGTCGTCTGCCGTCGCGCTCGCATCCAGGTCCTGCACAGCGCGACCTGTGACACCTCCTCTCGCACGGCATAGATACATACCAACCAGTCGCGCCCCAACCTGTGATGCCGCAGCAGCAACGTCAGCCCAGGAGCGGCCACGGCGCTGCTTCCGGCAAACAGCCCCGACGCGTGCGGACGGTCCCGGGTGTGTTCCCGCGCCTCTGACGAGAGAGTCGCAGACCTCAGCCTCGGTGGTGATGCATCGTGTAAGGTGGCGTGGAATACAGGCGCCGAGGCGGGGGCATGTGATGGTGTGGAATGTCAGGGCGTGGTGGAATGCAGAGGGCACCACAGCCGCAGATGCCGTGTGGCTGCTGTGACGGAGGGCATGCGCAATCTCGGTGGCGGCATGATCCCACAGTTGAGATGCGCGAGCCGCAAAGAGGCTCGCCCACATGCGAGCAGCAGCGTCGAGTACCGCGCATGCCACGGGTGCCTGTAGTGCAACGAAGGGAGGCGCAGGAGCATCACACAACCATGTGCGCGTCGTCAATGCAATCAACACACCACTCATTCCTCCTCCGGGGACGTGTGGGTGGGAATGAGCACGGCGGAGTGCGACTGCGCCAGGCGACGATCGTCGCGGAGCTCCCCGGAATAAGACCCCAAAAAAACGTGCTTTGTTGGATGCCAGAAGGGTGCTGCACAGCCAACAAACGCGCGGGTTGCGGGGGAGGCGCGCCTGCAGGCTGATGGTCGGGAACCAGACATCGGAGAAGCACGCCGCGAGCTGCGTGCGCAGCGCTTGGCGCAGATGCCCGGCGCTCCGCGGCGTGCCCCCGCTGCTCGACGCGGCGGCCGCCGGGGAGTCCCCGACGGTGGAGCCGCCGCGGCCGCCGTCGCTGCCGTCCGCCGACGCCGTCGTCGCCGCCGCCGCGGCCTGCGCCTTGATGACGAGCTTCAGCAGGCGCATCACGCAGCACAGCGTCGCCCACTCGACCCCCGGGCCCCCCAGCGCCTCCTTCAGGGTGCTCGCCGCCTTGTTCGCGTCCGGCCGGGCCACGCTGCAGAGCTGCACACCACTCCTCCGACCTCAGGCACTGCTCAGGTCACCGGACAGGCATCCAGACGCGTGGCAGCCCTAGTCAGGGCTGAACCTCACCTGGTTCGCCGGAAGAAAATGACCCGACAACTCTGATGTTCTCTACAAACAACACCTCATGCACAACCCTGGTGGCAGCGCTCCAGATGTGTTCACCGTCCCACAACATGCTCTCGGTGAAGGGCCTGCCTGCCGGTGTCATCTACACCTGACCTCCCAAAGCCAACAAATGCGTGGGCTGAGTTTCCAGGGGTGCACCCCAACAAATGGTCCGCGGCCACCACTGCTGCACGTCCTCCCTACGTCTCCCGCGGCAATCGAACCAGACCTCCGCGGCGAGCACCGGGCGCTGTTGCGCGAAAACACACATACAGCTGTGATCTGTGCCGTGCATCTCGCGGCCGGGCATGCCCCCTGGGGCGCACCGTGGATATCGACTCGGGGAAGAACGGCCGAGGGAGGGCCTTGAAGTAGCTGAGCATCGTCGCCGCGACGTCGTGCGCCGTCGCTGCCTCCGGGATCGCCTCCCCCGCATCCAGCGCCACCTGCACGGCCCGCACCGCCGTAAGCTGCCCCGCCGTCTCGGCCGCTGCCGCGCCCTCCTCCGCCAGCGCCTCGCTGCGGATGATCTGGAAGCTCTCCGCGAAGATGCCCGACGTCACGAGGCTGTCGTCCCTGCAGCAACAGCATGCACAGCATGAGCGCGATCCATGCGGGGGGGTATCAGCGTGCATCCGAATCGTAGCGAGCACCGAACCGGGGATCGGGAAGCATGGCAGGGTGGCATGCTGGGGTGCGGACTGCTTGTGTACAAGGCGGCGGTCAGCCACTGGGCCGTGTGATGAGCCATGCATTGACCCGCCTGCAGCCGGCCTCTTCCTGATGGCCTGCGCAGCACGTGGCGGCAGGGGCAGCCGTGGCAGCAGCCGGGAAACAGGCAGTGCCCCTCACGCATGTCCCTCGAGGACGTCCCTCACGCACACATGAAACATCCCTGCGGCCATGACAGATGGTGACAGCAGGCGGCGCAAGGAGCCACTCCGCTGCAGGGTCGCTCTGTCTGTGCAGAAGCCGAGTGCAACTTCAAATAGGCCGCCTTCTTGGACCCGGTGCCGGGGGTATGCACAGCATGGTTCCATGCATGCGGAGGCCACATCCCGGCAATGCTTCTGCACACACGCTCGAGAACGCTGCGCGGGCGCTTCCGGATGCACGGCTTTCCGGGGCCACCCGGCACCTGTGTGCCCCAACAAAGACGCTGCAACGCACAGCTGCGGGCGGAAATGGCAGCAGCAAACGCACCGCGCGAGGAACTGCAGCATCTTCTTCAGCGGCTGCGGTATGACCGCCCACTGCGCCACCACAAACGGGCTCGACCCGATGTACGCCATGCCCTCCCCCCCGCAGGGGCACTCTTGCACCGCCGCCGCCGCCGCCGCCGCTGCCGCGGCCGCCTCCGCCTCGGCCACTGCCGCCTCTTTCCCCGCCTCTGCCTGCTGCCGCGCCTCCTCCAGCGCCTTGTCGGCCTTGGCCGCGGCCTTGGCTGCGGCGCTCTCCTGCGCCGCGATGGTGCCGAGGGTCAGGCCGAAGAAGGACGGCCGGTACGTCCCGTCCACCGCGATGAAGTGGTCCGCGCCGTTCGCGATGTGCACCACAAACAGCTGCCCCAGGGAGCAGGGCGCATCGGAGCGCGTGACGACGCGTTGCGCCGTCGCAGGGTCCCCCAGCGCAGACGGTTCCGCCACACCGATGCGAAACGCGATGTCGATCGCCTGCCCCGGGGAGAGGATGCCCTTGGTTGGGTGTGCGTGTATCCACGGCGGCATCTCTGCCTCCCCGAGCAACGACGCGGCGCTTCCGTCTCCCGCGGTGCCTACCCCCGGACAGCTCAGCATCCACTCCGCAGGAACCTGAAGCCAAGTCCGTGCGTGTCGCTCGTCCAATGCCCTGGTCACGTCCGCGCGCTCAGGCAAACAGGCATCGGCTTGTACCCGATCACAGCCACGCAGCATCCGTTTTCCGCGCTCGGACTGCACAAGCTATCACAACCAAGCATTCCAGACACTCGGCTAGACCGTGGCGAGCGGGCAACACAGGCACGGCGGCTCTTGCATGCAGCGGAAGCATGGCCCCGCACCTCCCCGCAGCACGACAGCGAACACCGGCGCTCCGCGACCTCGCCGTAGCCGAGCTCGCCGACGTCCAGCAGGTTCTCCGCGAGCTCGCACCGCGGCTGCGTGCTGTTCACGACGGCGTCCAGCGCGCGCTGCGCGGCCTCCGTCTCGCGCCGCATCCGCACCTCGTCGAGCCGCACCGCGTCGAGCAGAAACGCGGCCAGCACGGGTTTGTGGTCCGACAGCGAGAAGCCGTCGACGCGGTCGTACAGCAGCTGGTGCAGCTTGTCGGTGCCGCCCGCGTACAGAATCCGGTCCGTCCAGGCGGGCGTGCGCACGCGCTCCCGCGGCGCCACCGCCGTCGCCCCGGTGCCAACGCTGCTCCCCGCCCGGAGGAGCGTCGAGCCCTGCCGCGAGAACTGGAAGGAGCTCGTCCTCTCCCCGGGCGTCGCTGGCGTGCGGGGCGCCGGGGTCACCGGTGCCGGCGTCGCTGTATCGGCAAACGCGCCCCCGGTGGACACCCCGCTGCTGCCAGCATCGGTGCCGGCGGCGCCCACGTCCAGCTCAAACGCTGCCGACTGCTGCGCGGAGCCGTCCCGTTGCAGCGTGCCGACGACCTTGTCATCGTCCCCATCAGCGTCGTCATCAGACAGCACGACGACGTGGGCGGCGACGGGCTTGCTTTCGGCCGGCGCGGCCGCTGTGGCCACTGGGGTGCTGGCATCGGCAGCCGTCGCCTCCTCATCGGCCTTGGTCGGCGTGCCGTCAGCGCAGCCGTTCGCCGCACGCGGTGACTGGGCGCCACCAGTGGCCACGGACAGGCCCTGCGACTGAGCTTCATCCCCACCCTCTTCTGCACCACACCGCTCTCACTTGGCTATACTGCATGAGGATGATGCACTTGCCGTGGCTGTGGTGGCTGTGGTGTGCACAGCGGCTCCCATGCTGTGCCCCCCCCGCCGGGGTCGCCGGGCCTGCTTTCCAATCTACGTGAAGCAGCACACAAGGTCTCGGCACGTGTCGAACCAACGACTACGGCCGCCCCATACGAGGGCCCGGGAGCATGTGCATGGATTGCAAGCTCACTTTCACCCGCAGGTGCCGACCACAGCCGCCCCTGCCGCAGGCCAGCGGTGCGCAGTTCCGAGGGGGAGAGGGACCGCCGCACCTTCCGGAATCGGGTCGCCGACGTATCGGTTGGTGCCCTTGGCAAACTTGAACGTCGGCGGGAACGTGATGGCCCCCTCGCGCCAGCCGGCAAACACGCCGCCGTCGCCGCTCGCGAGCGCCGGCATGAGCTCGTCCCGTGCCAGCAGGCGGTCGAGTGCGCCGCGGCGCAGCAGCGCGCGCACGTCGGCGTCCGCCATGCGCAGCCGGAAGTTCAAGTCCCCGAGGAAGAAGACGGCCGGTTGCTTCGCGGCGAGCGGCGACCGCGTCCAGGCACCCCGCCTGCACACCCCACCCGGCCTCACCAGCCCCCACGGCGCAGCTCTACCACCCCCGGTGCCCGCGCGCTTGGGAGCATCCACCACAGCAGCAGCAGTCGCAGCTGGTCACCGGAGGCGACACGCGGTCGCGATGGCGACCTCACAATGCTCATCCCACAGGATCACGCTGTACGGAGGTCGCAGTGCAAGGCCACACGCCCGG
This sequence comes from Ulva armoricana, assembly GCA_032360965.1. NCBI lineage: Eukaryota > Viridiplantae > Chlorophyta > Ulvophyceae > Ulvales > Ulvaceae > Ulva > Ulva armoricana. Next base: position 3,312,889 of record JAUMHO010000007.1, read on the forward strand.
AAGAAAGCCGGCAAAGTCACCCTGGAAAGCGGAGAGGGCGAGGCGGTACCTCGGGTCGATGTCGAGGGGGGCGTGAAATATCGTCTGGCCCTCATCGGCGGCGCCGCCGAAGGCCCCGGTGCGGCAGATCTGCATGAAGTCTGCCTGCCGCTTGAGGACGTCGGCCGGGGCCTCTCCGGACGCGAGGTGCGCGCACACCGCGGCGACGGGCTCGTCAAACACGCGCATGCGCACCATCACGGCGCCCTTGTTGCCAAACCCCATCTTGCCCGTCCGCACCTCCGAGTCCTGCAGCCGC
>JAUMHO010000007.1:3313286-3351145 GCA_032360965.1 Ulva armoricana
ACAGCACACAGCACGTGAGCACAGCACACCCAGGCGAAGGACGTTGTACGGCAGGTGCACACGCAGCGGTTCACGCGCGTGCGCCGGTCGCACAGCACACAGCACGTGAGCACAGCACACCCAGGCGAAGGACGTTGTACGGCAGGTGCACACGCAGCGGTTCACGCGTGCGCCGGTCGCACAGCACACAGCACGTGAGCACAGCACACCCAGGCGCGGACATTGTACAGCAGGTGCACACGCAGCAGTTGCCGCGCGTGCGCCGGCCCCTGCGTACCGCGCTCTGGCGGAGGCGGGGGGCATGTGGCGCAGCCGGCGGGGCGTGGTCGGCACGGCCATGTGGCTGTGGTGGACAGATGCATGCCTGGACGGGCAGCACGGGAGAGCTGCTCCAAGCAGGCAGCGGTGTCAAGTGGCTGAATGGAGGAAGAGTGGCGACAGTGTGAATGCCGATGTTTGGCTGTCTGGACGTTGTGGTGGCGGAGAACAGGATGCCGGAGCAACGAATGGGGCAGGCGGGCGGGCGCTCAAGCGGGTGCCAGCATGTGGCGCAGGAAGGGAGGTGCACCTGCCATGCCGAGATGTAGGGCAGTAGTGGTTTCCGGACCCAGACGGAGAGGAACAGGCCCACCAGGAGGCGGCCTCCGACGTTGACGTACTGCTCGGCATCGACCGGACTCTCCTTGACTTCCTTGACACCAAAGCCCAGCACTGGAGGTGCGTCTGATGCGGCACCCGAGGCTGTGCTCTGCGGGCCGGCCTGTGCCGCCGTCGGGGATTCAGCGCTGTCGTCTGCAGTCCCGATGAAGCCGCTGGTGAGGGCCTCAATCGCCTCCTGCCACACACGCACAAGCTGTTGCAGTGCAGTGTTGAGCCGCAGCTGCTGGGCATGACGAGGTCTGTACGCAGAACTTCGGCCGGCAGGGCTGTGATGGGGGCGTTTTCACCGCACACACGAGGTGTGTGCGATTGACTGGTGGCAGTGCGGGCGTGCAAGCAACTGGAGACCGCTTGACGGTGACAGTGGCGAGATTCGGCAAACGCGAGCGTGATGAAACGATGTTCGAGTTTGTACTGTTGATTGATGTCGGCGGTCCCAGCGACTTTGACACGGCCGGTGTATGGGAGAGATGTTGCGAAAGCAAAGTGCATGAGGCATGTAAACACAGAAGCATGATTTGCTCACGACGGTGAGTAAACCGGTGAGGTTGACGACGTTGATTACACGGAGCGTCAGCACCTGCGGCATACAGGAAATCGGGTGATGTTCGGGCGTACCTGTGTCGCGATGTACTCCTTTGGAAGGGGCTTGCAGTTCAGAGCACAGTCTATCGCGGTGTTCCATGCTTTGACTGCGTCCGTCCCACCGCCAGCTACCACAGTCACCGCGTTCAATGCGTTGATCTCCTGGAACCCGACGAACAGAATGTCGGGCCCCTCCCAGCTAGCTGTTTGATCGCTGCGTTGTGGCCATTTGTCACCTGCAGAATCCTTGGCGTTCCTGACACATCTACCATTCGGGATACACACACAATGCCGCTGATCCTGACCAGCACAAAGTGCGCCCAGGCGTGCATCTTCGCACTGAGGAGCCAGTGGTGACAGTTGCGACAGACGTACCTGGGTGCATCAGCCAGGAACGATAATCCTGATCAGGCTTAGGCTTTTCACCGTTGACATTAAATGTGCTGGCCCAAATGCGTAGTTCATGCGTTTCTGAATACGCCTCTGGGCTCAGACCAGCAAAATGGTTGCGAATGCCCTTACTGCGAGTATTTAAAGCCTGCTCGAGAGCCTCGTTTAGCGTTCCATCGTCTCCGTTATCTGCAACACCAACACATCTGTGTGCTCAATTGTACTCGCGATCGTTGAAACAACTACTCACGACTCAGTGGACATGATCTCGTGCCTGATGCCTGTCCACCACCTTCACCTGCACACGCGATCGCCACTGGCAGCAATGAATTGACCATGGCCTTGATGTCATACAGCACGAGGATTGTCATGTAAAGCACGCGCACCTGGGGAGTTCTGCCCGGTGGTGCGGAAAATGACATTCGCGCTGTCATATGCCTGCAAGCGCATTGATAATTGCCCCTTGAAGCTATATAAATACATCTCAGTCACCTGCAATTCAGTTTACGCACCTGCTTCTGGACTCGGGAGAAGAAGCCTTTCATTGATTCAGTACCAATCAGCGTTTACGAAGACATGCGAACGTCGATACGCGAGTAAACGCTAAGGGAATATTTTGCTTATACTTCTGTCAGGGCCTGTCAACGCCTGGAGCGTTGATTGGTTGCCGGCGCGACCAATGTTACGTGGGTCAGGAACGCCTGGAGAACGCGACGCGATCACTGGCTTTGCTGCTCGACGCCACGGGCTACAGGGCTGACTGCGCTCACAGTGCTGGCATGGATATCAGCAAGCTAGTTTGCCAACTGGGCGGTCAGGAAGCAACATGTCGTAGCGTTCACACGGTCGGCGTGTCTCAGTGTCGCCACGCTGGCGTATCAGCACGTATGTTGGATCATGAATCGACATTTTGTGACGTGCATTGAACTCGCGGACCAGGATGTTTGTGTTGTGTATGCAACACCGTAATGCATGCACGCGCACGTTTCAAGTCACCATTCGCGACAAGTCGTAGACGGCGCTGTTCTTGTTTGAAGCAGGTTCAGTGGCCGGTGAGCGGAACAGCATTTCTTGAAGCATGGCAGAATCTACCCAGTTAGGTTATTATCACTGTGCTGCCGGAGTGACGAATAGCGTTCGAGCTCGTGCCGTGCACGCTATCGCACGCTCGGTCGGTCTTGGCCCGGTCGGTCTTGATTTCTACAGCTCGTTCGGCTGTGCACACCAGGCTGCCACTCAAGAATGCGTCGATTTCCCGTCAGTGTCACAACCATGTCTCAGTTCCCCAGTGATGTGCATGTGCGATGAACCAATCGGACATGACCAATCATGACATCCGCGCAATGCTATGAAGACAGACACTTCATCAGGTTGGCGTGCATGCAATGCGTACGACTGATGACAGCGCTCTGATGGAAATTCTGTATTCGACCTCAGGTCTGGGGGCAACATGAGCAACCTCGCCGAGGCAGTACAAGTACTCGCAGAGTCGGTGACCACCCAGCAGCATCAAGCCGTGCTTCTACCTGTGCAAACACAATCATAGATATTTTGGTCATGTCTTGTCAAATTAATATTTTTTGCGTCTGCTGCTTTGTCCAGCTTCATGAATCTGGAGCTGCTGTTCGCCTTGGGAACACCAGCGCTGTTGTTCACCCGCCAGACAGCAGCGCTCTGCAGGGCTGGAGAGCTGGCATGGTCTACCGTGTCACACGGAGACTGGAACAACGGCCCGGCATCGTCGAGTGGGCCAACGCAAGGGCTGGACACGCCTCACACGCATATGCACAGTGGCCACTCAAAATGTGTCATCCTGGCACGTTCAACCGTGTGATTGGGTTCCCTGCTGTCCTAACGTGCTTTTGAGCACATCGAGGGTGTCCTGCATTGTGGTACTCATGCTTGGTACGAGGTGAAGTTGTGCATGGCAATGCCAACTTTCAGCCGGCACCACTGCCAGGAGGCACTGTGTAGTCCTGGCGCCACAAGCATGGAGCCCAGCATATCCCGGAGCCAGGCGCAGTTTTGCTTGCCACTGCATGCTTGACTGCTCCCCATCTTGTCAGTATGCTGGTCGCACGTGCGGAGTCAGTGCCCCTGAGGCACCCAAGAATTCCCTTGGCGGTCTCTTACCTGAGGATGTTCGGGGTGTTCTGTGCCGTTCCTGCTTGACCTGTTTCCAGCTTGACCCACCAGTGTGTCTGCTGATTCTTCTGATAGATGTGTACAGTACCTGTAAACCCGGCGCTTGCCGCGGTGGTCTCATGTGCGTGCATGTTTGACAAGCACACCGTCACAGCGGGACTTTGCAAGACCAAAGATGTGGCCGAAGAAGTTGTGGGCGAAGCAGTAGAAGCACTGTGGCCGGTGCCTGTTTGGGTCTGGCGTGCCACCCGATTTCCTTTATAGTTTACTCTGTGCATGTCACCGTGACCCTTGCGGTGCAAGCCGCAAAAGCAATGCCACATCATAGCTGCCCTGGTGGTCACACGACTGTACCGCAAGAATTGGCTGCCACCGCCCTGCGCTGCTGTGGGGGAGGCGATCGTGCTGGTATCCGGTATGTCAGAATTGGCTACAAGCAAAGCAAGCAATCGTAGCATGCCAGTCAGACTGGCCTACCTCCATGTACTGGGATGTCTTGCAGACTGTGTTGGCACAACCCCGTGTAAAGCAAGGACCTCAGAGTATCGCATCTAAGGCATTCGTGTACGTTGTTCAAGAGCCAAATTTCACGCTAGAGCAGCATGGCAGCTCACGACACCCTCTCTAAGTCAGGACTGACCTTCGTTCCGAAACACTGGGCATGGAGTACGCGGCAAGCTCTGGCCATGCACCGTGCCACGACGCGTGAAAGGTGGCATTTACAATCGCTCCAAACCAGAGAGTGTGACACGACCACAGTAAGACATGGGCAAAATATGTCATTCTGTCCAAGATACACGGAAAGTTGGTTCAAGCCACGACGAAAAGCAGCGATATCTGAAAAAAAACTGCAAGAGAGCAACAGGTCACACGGACCTTCCATTGGAACCTGGTAGAGTAATCCAGTGCTGCTGCCACATCACAATCAGCCCACCTCCGCAAGCACATGCGCGATGGCAAACGGATGCTTAATAACCTACAGCTACCTGCCACACTGGCAGTCGCTACTGCCTCGCGCATCCCAACTGAAGCAGCCACAGCTGGCTATGCTGCTAGTGCCCAGTGACAGTTGCACGCCGAGGAGAAAACTGAACAAAGTCAATCGCAAATGTTGACCGGGTGGCCCCTCACTGGCCACCATACACAGAGGTGCTGCAGGCGCCACCTGACCACGTGCCTGGCCACTTGCAACCCAATTGGTAGCTGATCAGGCGGCGTAAAGCTACCATCACGCATCTCCCAAACTCAGCACCGCCCCAGAAAGCTCGGGAAGAAAGCTCGTGACGTGAGCATCACACGTCAAAGACGAGATGGATCCTGAAACAACGTAAACATGGCCCACGCACAGATTCCTGGTGTGCGCCACAACAGCTGCCTCCTGTTGATGTGCACCCCTGCGTTCACTTCGAGGGCTGTGTGATCTGCGGCGTCGTCACAGCTCACGGCGCAGGAAACAGGAGGCCGGCTGGCCGGTGCCGCCGTCTGTCACATCAGCTATACGTGCTGCTGCATGCAGGTGGGGCAGTCCAACGGCTCCTGCTCACTGAGAGCGTGGTAGGCGCATGTGGTCGTCTCTGCTGTCACCCAGCCGCTGCTTGCCACCACCGTGTGGCAACCGTCAGCGCCCGCCGGTCCCAGAAGCGGCGGCATGCATGCAGAGGGGCGGTGTGGCCGCATGGTGCGGCCCCGCCGCTGAAAGCCGTCTGCGCGCAGGCTGATGTGAAACACGGTGCTGCGTGCAGCCTTCTGTTCATGTGGTCCTTCATGGCATGCCACTCTGCGCACCGTCTTGTATGATCTGGGGCGACAGACGCCAGGCAGACGGCATGGGCCGTGGCGACCTCAACCTCCGTCTCCCGCAGTGCCCACAGCGGTCGGAACGGCGCCCTCACGACACTGCAACTGCATCTGCGGGCTGTGTGTATACGGCGTCAGTGGCGACCGCGTCGGCCATCACGCCGAGTGCCGCCGGCTCGGGCCCCGGCGACTCCATTACGGGGGGCCCCTGCACGATGCCACCAGGAACCGGCGGTAGAGGAGGGCCGTCTTTGTGCGGCTCGGGCTCGTCCGGTGCCTCAGCCGCAATGCTCGCGGGAGCCACGGGCGCGGTCGCGTCGGCCGGTGCCCCGCTCGCCGGCGCGGGCGCGAGCGTGTCGCTGGCAGGTTCCAGGGCGAGCCCCAACGGGGTGACGTCGTCTTGTTCCTCGACAAATCTCACTTCTGCACGCCAGGGGGTGGTGGTCGCGGAGTGCTGGCGCCCATGATGAAAGACACATGGCGCTCTGCTGGAATGCACGTCACGGAGACCAGACACTCGTGCCTCTTTGTTTGCACGCACAAACCTGCTCCAGTCTTGTGAAAGTGTTTCACATACTTCGGTGTGCAGTGCGTGCGGTCTGGTGCGGAGCGGTGGATCAAGGTGAAAGCCTGGCAGGGCGCTGACCTCACGCCAGGCAGTCCTCAGGCAGGCACCATGCAGGATGGTTGCCTTGCCTGTGCACCTGATTCAGGTGCTTGCCATGCGGGCTATCCCGGTGCTGGCGGACAGGCATGGTGGCAGCTGGGAACGTACCACACTCAACGACGTCCGCTCCTTGCCAGTGAGACGGCGCCGCCCTGTTGCGCGGCCTGCACTGGCTGAAGAAGCCATTCTTTCGTGCACACGCAAACCCGGGGCTGCAGCACCGCCTATACCACCCACTGAAGCCTCTGCCTCCACACGGTTGCCAGTCGGCAGCACAGGTGGACAAACACTGCGTCACGGACGTCTGCCCGGGTGCAGCGCCCCCTGGAGGCTTCCCCACGGGCGGCTCTGACACATTGGGCAAGTTGGTGTTGGATGGAGCCTGTGGGGGGGCTGGGCCGACGCCGGGGACTGCTGCAGCAAGTCGGCTCACCGCTGTCATCTCGCAGTCGAGGCGCTCACCGGATGACCACACTGGCGGCATGGTTTGTGGGGCGCACTGGGAGTAGAACTGGCTCTGAATGAAGCAAGAGTCGTCCGGTGAGCAGCATGGAGTGATGGTACCTAAGACCGCAGCGCCGCAGAAGCCCCATCGAGCAGTGCAGTGTCTGCCGTCAGCACCGTTGCAGAGTGAAGCTGGCAAGGCGGGCATGCCTGGTGAGGCAGAGTGCCTGGTCAGAGCCACTGCGAACAGACAAGGTGAGTCATGTGATGAAAACGACGGAGGGGCAGGCTCGGGTTGGATCTCTGTGGAGCACAAACATGGAAAGCAGTGTGCATCAAGAGGTGTCTGGACCTGATGCCCACGTCTCGTGCATCTGGACCTGCTTCCGTTTGGTGGAATCACGTATGGGCAGCTTAAGCATGGCTAAGGACGACCAGACAGGGCACATAGCGCCCTGGAAACGTTGCATTAAGGAGTGCCACAGGCAGGCAAGGGGAGCGGGTCGAGAGGGGCACCTGTGGCGCTGCAAATCGAGCTGCCGATTACTAGCACTCCAGCCAGAGCGCAACATAGGGCTCTCATTGATACCTGCCTTTCCTCTTCACCGCAATTGCTGTGAATTAAACTCGCACGAGGCTGCCATGCCGAGCACACTGTGGATACCACCGCTCGTCCATGGACCCTTCAGATCGTCAGGACACAAGACCTGTACAGCGTGATCAGGAGTATACATCTTGTTGCAACGATGCCAAGGACTGGAAGATACCATAGCCTCTGCTGGATGTGTGCGAGCAGATACGCCTTCACACGGATATACACTGCCGCAGCGCACAGGGAAGCGCTGAGGCACAGCAACAGCGTAGAAGCTTCGTGTTCAGGTTTTTTAGGATGACGCATACTGCCAAGCATGGCCTGGTGCGTTAGATACCTGCTCGAGGTGGGCCACCGCTTCACTTGCCCGCCGAGACGTGTAGTCAGCCAGCGGTGGAAATTCGGCGCAACAAAACGGTACAATACCTGGAGAAGCTACCTTTTATAGATACGATCATGGCCTTGGGTGCGAACGACATGTCCAGGGGCGCGTGACAACGGAAGCCAATTTAAAACATGTGCCGATATATCGTCCATATACACAGCACTGTCACTGCATGAGATGAGTGGCTCACCTGAATTCCACCGTGAAAAAACAGCAGTGTTCAATTCGCTCACTGGCAGCCATCATGGCATTGCCATCGCCCATACGGCAGCTACCTTACGACATACCATAGCATGGCAACCGAGCGCAGGGGCAGTGCTGGGAGCGGCCCGGCGCGGAAGCGTAGGGTGCGACAGCCGGGACATCATATATGTAGCCTACATGCGTAGGAGACCCCTGCAGGGAGAGCTATGCGTTTCGGTCGACCCCATGGGCCCCACATACGATTTGAGGTGCGTCGCAAATTTTACGCGCCTGGCCACTGCTCGCCACCATTGCGACGACAGGTAGTTGATGCTGTGCATCCTAAATTATTTTGCCCCGATGGGATGCCATGATCAGTGACGCTGACAGCACGTTCATTCATTCCTGTTCGGCCATTGGCACGTGGAATCAAGCGGAGGCCCGACGGCTTCTCTGCGCACGGAGCCAGGGGCTCGCAATGGAGCACTCCAGGCCATGGAAAGTGGACCCAGCTCCTGTAAATCGCACTTTCGTTACATCAAAGCTGTTGCTAAAGATAGTTGGGGGATTGTTTGCAGCGAATTATTTCTCGTACAGGCAGGCAGACTCAAACGCCCCGACGGCAGAAATAGGCCCATTCAGCCATTCATTCTTACACAATGCCGGGATAACTTTCCTTGTGCTCTTAGTGGTCGTTGCTTATGCTGTGGATGATATCATTCTCCTGTTACGCCCAAGTGCGCTCCTCTAGCGACTAATTGCCAGGCACAATCGTTCATGACTTATTGGCCGCGGACTAGACCTATGACTAGCCCTGGTAACTGAATGTATAGGATGCCTTCTGGATCATGGCAATGACTAGGCTCTTGTTCGCTGTCCTACAGGGCCGCCTAAGAAAGTCAATGTTGAGCAACAGAAGTCCAAGGCCACGCCTGCAAAGTCCACGCTCAATGTCAATGATCTCATGGTAATATCTGCCCCAGTCTGTCTCACCCGTCCCCCCATGACAATTTCGCAATCATCATGTACTGACGAAGGAAGTGCTGCAGGGAGCCTCAATGCAACCCGTGTCACCTAAACCCATCAGATCATATCACGGTCTGATGAGTCCCACCAACTTCTCACCTGAGCCCCCCAAGACATCACCCTCCATGATGCAATCTATAGCTGGCCAGCTAGCTGGTTCTTTGTCCCGGAGAAAGCCTGGCATGGATGGCACCGGACGCCCGAGTGGCCATGATGGCTTGCTGCCGGACGAGACCGCTGATGCTGGTGGCACATGGACGGAATCACCTTTCAGAGATGAAAATCTGTCACCATATGGTCCAGGTGCATCGCTTCTGGGAGGAGACGGCATCCCCAAATACCATTATTCCTTGGCATGGACAAGGGTGGACAGCATGGGCGTCATGAAGCCTGTCCTAGCAATGAGATCGCAGCCATGGCGGTCCGATCGCCATGTGGATATTGATCGAAGCAAGCTCTGGTGTGTCTCATCGTTTCCGCAGCGGTCTGAGACCGCCAACTTCTTGCGGCGGGAGCAACATGCTGACTCGTTGCACGCCCTGGAGCCCCGTGATACAACACCAAAGTGACGAGTCTTTTAACGTCTGTCCACACTGGGCAGCTGGTGGGATTACGAGTCTTGTGTGGATGTGGTGCCTATGTTTGGCCAGTGTGTCCAGTCCTCGCTTTGCCCCCCTCGGCGATGCTAGGCCTTTCATCCCTTCACCGTACAACACACGATGAAGCTCAAGCGGCACAACTGTCTTGCAGTCCCACTCCGTAGATCGTTGGCATCTCCCCACATGCCCACGCCATTGATTGTGCTACTCCCTGCAGCGCTCTCTGTTGACTGGCAGTCTTTCCACGTCGCCTGCATCGTCTGACAGCCGCCAGTGTCTTAAGCCTGAGTAGAGGAAACGTGGTGGGACCGATCATGCGGCCGCCTTCACATGCTGGTCGCTGCACACAACTTGGCGCCGCTCTGGCCTTCACTGGCTGTCAATCTTCGGGTCGGCCGTAAGAGCTGTCAATGCCCGGATGTATACGGTAATGTAGCCGTGCATTCATGCACGCGCTGCCAACGTCGCTGCACGTGCAGGACGTTTTCGGAGAGGGCGCGGGCGTGGGTGGCCGAGCACGTCCTGCAAGGCCTCGTGAGGCGCCTGGCCGCAGTGACGGAGGGCGTGCACAAGCACCGGCTCGGCCTGCCGCCGCTTCTGCCGGAGGACCGCGACTGGCACTCCCTGCAGCCGGACGCCTCCGCCGTCACCGGCCACCTGCAATACTGCGCCTCCGCACTCGACGGCATCAAGCGGCAGCTGCAGCAGGCGCAGCAGGTCGCCGCCGGCGGCTTCCAGCAACCGCAGCAGACGCAGCAGCTGGCGCAGCTGCGGGAGCAGCACAAGGCCGCCAGGCAGCACCTGCAGGTAAACGCACCGCTGCCATTGCGCGTAGGTGCCTCCCTGCAATGCGCTCGCGCCCGCTCGCCAGTATCTACCCGCTGCTGCTGATGCCGCACGCAGCTCTTATGGTCGTTGTATCTCCTGCGCACCGTATCGCTTGTATAGCACCCTCTCTGTTGACTGCATGACAGTGGCGATGTCCTGCCTCACTCGACAACCAGTGCTACCTGCATGCTCGTGCGATGACAGTGCATGCCACGCGTAGGCTGACTGCAGCTGCGTGCTGGGTGCAGATACTGCGCAACTATCAGGGGCTGTGCAAGGTGCTACAAGGCACGCTACCGGGAGTGGCGTTGGGCACGCCTGTCCCGGCTGCGGTTCTCGCAAAGCGTGCGGCGGCACTGGCAAAATCGTGCTGCCTGTCCCCATCGCCCGACCATGAGCAGGCAGCCATCAGCGACACTGAGGTTGTTCTATATCTGGTCGGGGCGTTCCTGCAAGCGCCGTTCTGGCGGTTTGAGGTGCGCGGCTCGTGTTGCTGTCGCACCAGTCACGCAGTGGGGCTCTGCCTCGCTGACCTCCACAGTGGTCAGTGCAAGTCTTGCGTCTGCACCATGGGCGGGCACGGGAATGGTCACGACTGCGGATGCAGCCGCACGAAAACACGGCCCAAACTCAACACAAGTGAATTCTGCAGTCTACCAAACTTGTGGTTCGGCTCTGCAGGACCTGCAGCAAGATAGCAGCTCGGATGCGTTCCAAGTTGTGGTCAGCGCGGAAGCGCTCACGTCGCGCCGAATGGCGTTTGTTCTCTCCTCCGCGCCTGCCGCAAATATCGCCAACGTCGAGGCGGGTATCGAGTTCTGCCACCGCGGCCTTGCTGGGCGGCACTCGTGGTCACAGGAGCAGAGCGCAAGCCTCATCATCCGAGGTGTCCGGTGCTTCGACCGCAGTGGATCATGGGCCTGCTTTGAGCTGGTGCGTGCATGCCTCTGCCTGTCCACAGGGAAGCAGTGCCGCTTGGTCCCTGAGCTGCTTCCAAGCCTGCTATGGTGGAACTGTGTGACTTGCCGCTGTGTCCAGACTGCAGCGCCTTGACATCCGACCAAAGACGTTATGCACTTCCTGTCACTGCATGTGCAAATGCCGGTAAGGGGCGGGTGCTGTAATGGTCACCCCTGGCCGTGACGCCTGCACTTCGGGTTGCATCGATTACCAGCACTCTGGCACCGGGTGCCACTGAAATGCACACATCCTGCCCCACCCACGACATCCCAGTGCTCTGCTGGCACAAGCCACGCTGCCCTCTGTGCGACATGTCTGGGTTGTTGTGCACCGGAACCAGACCATCTGCCGTGAGGTCCATGCATGAAAACCATTCCTAGATGCTGGGGCGCCATTGGTGGTGACTTGCACTGCCGGATCTTGCCTGCGTGCTCATCCTTCACACTCTTACAAGTCAATCTACCGCCATGCTTGCATGCACGACTGCACACCTGGCCTCGGTCAATGGGTAACTGTAACTTGTCGCGGTCTACTCGCTTTGTCCGGTACATGACACTGCCAGGTGTATGCAGCTGGCGCTCTTCTTCGCTCTTGTTGACAACCAATTTGGGGGGAAGATTGGCGCGCATGGCCTTCAGTACCTCAGAGTAAACGAGGTTGTGGCGCCTGTTCATCTCCCGAGGCAGGAGCCGCGGTGGACATGGCCGAGTTTCTTCCGCTAGGGATTGTGTCTGGTTTCTCCCGCACTCGCCCCAAAGAGGAGGGGGGGGGGGGGGCTCCGGATGCTCAGTCCATGGACAGGGCTAGCAGGGTTGGCACTGCCAAGCAGCTGCTGACGCGTCGGCACGCACCAGACCTGGATCCAGCTGTGACCACCAGAACTACTCAGCAGATATCGGGTATGGCGTTGCGAATCAGCGTGTACACAGATGTTGAGTGTTGGTAACACATGAAACTGATGTGTTTCCACATGTCCTGATCATGTCCAATGTGCCCATGTGCCCACAGTATGAACCCGTGTCGTTTCTGAAGCCGACAAGGTTGGCGGCTGGGCTGCGACGTTCGCTGCTTGTTTTGGTGCTTCCTATTAAGTAGACACGTCTGGGGTATGGTGTTTTCCTGGCTTTGGCGGTGCCCACACGGACCTCTGCCAGCCTGGGAGTGCCAGACGGTGCTCCCTGTAGTCATTGTTGCCTCGGAAACAAGGCATTTGAACAGCGGCTGTATTTTTGTATTTTAGTGTGGCTCACTCGCGCTATATCGAGCAGAGCTTTCCCGAGTGGGCCAGAACATGATGTGATGGCATATCAGGCTACATGTCCACAGGCCCGGAATTGTTGCTCCGGACCGTATAAACTTATAACTCGCCCTCTGCAGTTGCTAAGCGGAACATTTCTGCATGTTTCCACATGCACTAGAGTGAGGATGCGTCAGAATAAAGGCCGCGACTCGCCAGGATTGTATGTGCATGTCAAAACTGTCTTCGCCCTGCATGATCCTGAAGGTAGGTCCAGTTGTTGCCGGGTCAGCAATTGAGAAAATGCTTACTCGTGGAAGTTGTGTGTAACAGCAGGTCCGAGACAAGGCAGCCCACACGCCGTTGCAACAGCAGTACTGAATGCGATGTAGTATCGCTTTGCTTCCCATCAGACCTTGTGGGTGGTCGATTGGTTGAGACTGGCTGAGAGTTGCCCTCAAACCAACTGCTACAACCACGACACCAATGTCGAAATTATCTACCAATTTCTGGTGAAAATCACAAGTTCCGTGTCTGGCGGGGTGCATATCAGCTGCCGTCTCGCTCATGGTGTTAATTGGTGCAGCGAGTGGTCACTAGTCTAGACCTTGCCATGGTGATTCGGTCTGTGCTGCATGCAGCCACGTCTTGGATGGTCAACCCACAGCACATGCCTGTGAAGTCTAACAGCAGCTGTGGCAGAACAACACTGCTGTTGAGTCTCTTTCTGAAACCGGTGATGGAACACATACGGTGGAGTCGAGCCATCTTGCAGTTCAAGCAAAGCATCGTCTTGCCGGCACATTGTATGCACATACTTGATGGATGACGCCGGTGGGTGGTGTCGAATGAATTATCCGTCAACATCGGTCAACAGTGATCGTGACGCGGTGCTGCACAGCCATGAAACAGCGTAAACATGCAAAACAAACAAAATGCAAACATTATCAAGTGGTCAGATCGAAACACCTACCCTTGCCTGCTGCAGCGTGCAGCTCTTACCAGTGCTGCCGAAATGTCAACCTCCAGGTAGTGGCTACCGTGGCCACACAGCGGTACTCGCCACAATCGGGAGGCCGTCTACGGTTCCCAGTACCTAATTATGACGTATGCACCCGTGAATTCTCGTGGAAATGGGTCCCTGCAGTGTAGAGTTCGTAGCAACATGACGCCCGGCAAGGTACCGTGGAATGGATTGAACAGCTGTTAACCAGCATGCCATCCGTGCTAGGAAACATAGAACTGCATTTTTGTACATGGCTGCCTGATTCATGAAGCTGCTTCTGCAGGACGTAGACTGGGGGTGCGATCTGGCACACCTTGCGTGGCGCTCCTCACCAATAGAGCTTTAATTTGACTTGCATGTCTTTTCTACAAATACTAAAATCTAGATGTGAGCTTTGAATTCAGTCTGACGTTATGCAGCGTGACCTGTCAGGCTTCTTCCTATCGATCATGGGCAAATCCTGCTGTATGCAGGCACGCCGGTGCAAAATGCGCCCTCTTCGACGGTGATATGAATGAATCGGAAGTTTTCAAATGGCATGCGGAGGTGTGGATCCAGCATCTCGCGAATGCGGGACTCGCTGGCTCCGCGTACAGCAACCTCATGAACCAGGCTAGTTGGACGACCCGGCGGTTTCAAACCGCGTGTGCCATTGTTGGAGCCTCGTGGGAAACCGCTCGTGATGCCTGTCTGAGGCATATGCAGCGAAAGGCACAAAATGCCCGGTGTGCTGTACTGCAACACTGCAAGCCAGTGCAATCCTTAACAAGGCCATCGCCTTTGCACACCTGTCATGTCTACAGAGCGGGTTCAGCTGTTATTCTCTAGGACGTTCTGCTTTACTTGCCTTGAAGGTCACTACCTGGGACATATGCACGATTAAGGCATATAGTTAGGGCTAAGCTGTCCGTAGGTCGGGCGTGAATTAAACCTCTTATTTGACATCCTTCATGTGCTCGAGCTGAGTTAACAGCATTGTTTCGCAAGCCCGGCATGCAGCGCCAGTGGCTGATGGTGATGACATGCAAAATCTACATCCTGGTTCCATGAATTAGACAACAGCTATGCTTGGTCCACCACGGCATGCTGTGGTCAATGCCCGCTTACGTATGGCACTACACCGAGACTTGTCTCATCGTACGGTCCATCAGCTGCCATGCTGTTTGGAACATCAGTGATTCGACTGGGTCATACTTGCAGGCACCAGGTGACAGGCGATGGCGTAGTCCAGGATATGACACTCATCGTGATGGGAATCAAGATCATGGAAGCACTTGATCCAAACGGGCGACCAGGACGGCTAGACATCGATTTGACCACGACCGGGACGCTGTCGCCATACGTGATTGATCGGTTGCGCATGCTCGGCGGAGCCAGTCAGCATCTTCCACTTCAGAAAGGCCTGATAGCCAAGCAGTCCCTTCGCTACGGCACCTCGAAGCAGGCTGCCCCTGCTGCAGCTTCAGCGCGCGAGCCTCGACACAACCCAGGCAACGACGGTGCACCCAGTCATAGGGACAACAGTTCCAGCAGCAGACACACGCAGGATGGCCACCGTGATGGCCCCGCCTCCGACCCCCGCGCTGCACCTGCCACTGACCACGCAGCTGGGGCGGGCGACCCGCATGAAGCTGCGGCTGGCAGCGTTGCAGAGGATGAGGACGCTGCCCTGGAAGCTGAAATCCTCGCGATAGCTGGAGTCGCGCCGGCTCCGCAGCCAACGCATGCGGCCCCGGCACACGATCCTGCGGCTCCAACGGCAGCGCGGGCGAACAGGGTAACGCTGCTGGCTGTGACCTGGCGGTGCGTGCTTCCCGCTGGCACCTGCCTCCAGGCCGCCATGCTGGGACCGCAGGCCGGCCGCGGTCCCGCTATGCCACTGCTCCGCGTGGTCAGGCAGCTGCTCTGCCTCGCCGGACGCCACATCTAGGGCCCACCGCGGTTGTGAGGCAAACCAGGATTGCAGACATTGCATGTGGCAAACACTCCACCACGACCTTTCGAGCGATGCAGGCTGCGCCATCGCGGACTGTGTGCTGTGTTTATCTTTGCAGCCGCTTTCTTAGGCTCATACCTGAAACTTGTACCCCATGTTTCACGCGTGTCGGCTTTGGTAGGTCTGCTACAATGACCTCTGGCTGTGTGCTGTGCCACACAAGACCACTCACATCTCGAAGCTGTGCAGGGTCTGCCTGTGGAGCCTGGTCTTCCCGGCTAGTTTACCGTATGGCCGAACGTGTGTTCCCGCCATGACCCCTGCCTCGCTCGTGCCCATTCGTTGTGCCAGCCCCTCGTGCCAGCGTGATCGTGACCGTGCCTGTGCTGTGCCCCCGTATGCTTGCTCAAGGCTGCGATGCTCCCGGGGGCTCTGCGCCTGCTGCCGTTCACAGCGCGCTCCACAGGAACGGCGGGCCGCCTGCTTCCAGGAAGAGAGAGGTGTTCGTACGAGACAAGGTGTTCGACTGCGTCCTCAAACACTTCCGGCAGCCGGACGTGTCTGAGCGGCGGCGGTCTGACGGGCAGTGGCAGCTGCGGCCGTCGTACGGCATGCTGGTCGACGCCTCGCATGAACTGGACAGGTACAGCAAGGACAGGCACACCTACCTCCAGGAGTGGGCACTGGCCGCCTTGAACCACAAGAGGTTGGCCCCCACTTCTGCTGCTCATCGGTGGCTGATCGCCTGGACCTGTGGATTGCCCTCGCTCGACTCGCCTACGGCATCTTGCTCCGCCCTAGATGCCACCATGTCAGTGATTATGATTCTAGTCGCAGCTGGACCTCGTGGGTGTGTGTGACACCAGCAATGGTGTGGGCGTGTGCAGATGCTTGGCACATCCCGCCTGCTTGTCCGCCCGGCGTTCGTGGTTGTGGGACAGGTTGCGTACTTCGGGTCTTCCCCTCATGGGGCGCGTGTGCATGGGAATCATGCATTGTGATGCGTCTGCAGGGAGGACCACTGGTCACAGGTCAACAAGGTCCGACAACTCATTGTCCAGAACGAGGGAACGGGGTGGGGCCACCCCTACAGCCACATCCTTATAGTCATTGGCACCGCACGCAAGGTTGCAGGACTTCCAGATCTCGATATCACCGCCGAGCTGGGGCGAGGCCCGGCGAAAGTTATTGTGGATAAGTTCATGCGCCGGCCTGCAGCCCGACATGTGCGCCAGGGCGACCTCGCACCCGCAGGCGCACACCTCGGCGACGTAGCAGCGGGCCGCAGCGCGCTTCCGGCGCCGTACTGGATTGACAGCGACGAGTCACAGGAGACGGTGTCTTCGGCCAGCAGTTCCGACGAGGAGGGCGTGGCGGTGAGCGCGGAGCGGGCGAGCGCTGCGCAGTGGGAGTCCGCACGGCAGAGTGCTGACGCCGGCCGGCATGACGGACGGGGCGATCGCCCCGGGGGATCTGCCGCACGGCAAGATGCACGCGCAGCACCTAGCAGGCACGGCAGCGACCATGTCTCCGGCCGCGCTGGCCGCGGCGATGCACAGCGAGCGGCAGGCGCGGGGAGGTCGCCTGTGCGTGGTGCCGGAGCGGCTGATCCCGGTAGGCGGGATAAGGGGCGTGGGGTAGCAGCCGAGGCGTCGCCTGTGCGTGGTGCCGGAGCGGCCGATCCTGGCAGGCGGGATGCGGAGCGCTTGGCTGGGAAGGGTGCCGGCCAGAAACACGACTTGCGCGCTCATAAGCGGTCAGCAGCAGAGGCACGTGGCCCCGTTCCGGAGCGGTATAGGCGTGACCAGCCCGATCATTCCCCGAGTCAGTGGGACGTGGCCAGTCCGGCCAGACAGAAGGAGCTGAGTTCGGGCTGGCAAAAAGACCATGGCTCCCGGAAGGTGGACGAGTCCCCTGGCCGCTGGTCATCGCCGGCGGCACGAGGCAGAGGCCGAGGCGTCAGGTCCTCACCGCACACTCGCCGGCACGGTGCCCGAGATCTGCGCGACGCCAGCGCGCTGTCGCCGCAACGCGGCCGCGACCGCGCCCATGACACCCGCCCGCGGCGTGCTTTGTGTAAGCAGGAGGCAGATGCCTGTCATGAAGATCCTGCTGTGAGAACGCCAGTAAGAAGCGCCGTGGCGGGCGGTGCTGCGGCTGCTGCAAGCACCGTTGCGGAGCCTGCCGCGGAGCAGAAGCAGACCGTGGCGCCAGCGGCGGCTGCCACCCAACCTGCGCCTGCTGTTACACGGCCCCCTGTGCCACGTGACCCACCGAAAGCGGAGACGTTGGGGCCATTCCAGTTCGGCCGCCGGCCGCTGTCCCTGGATCTCAGTAACGTCGATGGCAAGTTCTCGAATTTGTCAAGCCAACGGAATAACAGCCGCAGAAGCTCCAGTGGGTCTCTGAACGCAGCGCCCTGTGGCGCCCCAGAGCTGCCTGCTGCAGCCACAGCGTCATCCCACCCTTCTGCGCTCCAGTATCCCGTGACGCCGGAAGCGCCCCCGCTGCCACCCGCTTCCCCACCTGTCGATGATGGGCCAGCTGCTGGTAGGGTAGTCGCAGAGGTGTCGGCGTGTCCTAAGGTACCGGCTGGCGGGCGCAGTCGCGCCGCTGCCCCCAAAATCAGTGCCAACAAGCCGATCGTCGCCATCCAGAGCAGCAGTGACGCGGGCTGCAGTCAGGGGCAGGCGCCACAGCCTGCGACTGCAGCTCACCAAACGGTCATGGCTACCGCCTTTGCAAATGGTGCGTCCTGTCAGGACGTTTGGTGTCACTTTGTGTCTGCACATTACCCAGCCCTTGTTCCTTTTCAGAATTGTTCTGTTGACTCCCACGGACTTGTTTATTTTTTTATCCGTGTACACCCCCACCCTTGAGGCGAGGTACTGCGGGACGCACCTTCCAGCAGATACCAGCATGTGCTGGTGCTGCTTTTGGTCGTGGCGCGCTGGCAGCTAGATCTGGGCGAGGCACTCAGCACTACTGCCAGATTGCTGGTCGCAATGCATTTACGGCCACTACAGAGGCCTGCCTCTTGCAGAGTACATCACGAATGTCTAGGTACAGCTGCCAACCAACTCACGTGATTCCCTGCATTCTTCCAGCCCGCAAGGCCAGGGAGGAGTTGCCCATCACATCACCCTTTTATGGAATGCTGGATACGACCAGGAGTTGTACATCACTGTGACGCATTGACAGCAGCCCCCCACTCTCTGTCCGACTCCACCGCCTCTACTGGCAGCCAGGTGTCTACAACACAACTCAGCTGTCCGAGCGTAGGTCCTGATGCCCGTGCTTGTGTGGCTGCAGTGCGAAACGAGTCGTGCCGCGTTGGACAGGGCCGCGGCGTCATCGTCATCAGCCCCGACCCTCCACCACCACGGCCGAGTGGCACCTGCACGCCGCCGCAGGCCCTGCATCCAGGCCACCTCTCAGCGTCACACCTCATGCCCCCCCTGGAGGATCCGGACCCGCCCCCCGGCCTTGACCTGGACCTCCCGCCATCTTGCTCCTCCGTCAGCCCTGCTCCGGGCACCCCGGCGGCCCCTCCCCCGCCACCGCCACCGGCATCCCCCGGCTCCGCGGTCTGTACACCGCCTGGAAGCACCACCACCGAGTGGGCTCCTCCGCTGCCACCAGATTCGCCCACCCCGGACTGGCTGCCACCGCTGCCGACAGAGTCGCCTCCGCCCAAGTTCGTCCCGCCACTGCCAATGCAGCCTGCCCCCCCGGGGGTGCCTGCACCTCTGCCTATCATCGAGTCGCCCATCTCTTTGATATCCCCGTCGCCCAAGGCACCCACCCATGCGTCATCAAAACACAGCCCCCCGTCTGTCCCGAGCCCCACCGCGGAGCCCAGCACGCAACCAGAGGTCCGCCCCGCGGCTGAGCCGATTTCTGCTGCCGCGCCGACCTCCCCAGAAGAGCCCCACTCCAACACCGAACCGAATCCCCCCCCG
The DNA here is from genome assembly GCA_032360965.1 of Ulva armoricana. Lineage (NCBI taxonomy): Eukaryota > Viridiplantae > Chlorophyta > Ulvophyceae > Ulvales > Ulvaceae > Ulva > Ulva armoricana. The sequence goes on from JAUMHO010000007.1 coordinate 3,332,689, forward strand.
GACTCCAGCCCCCCGCCACCGCCATCCCCTCTGGCCTCCGCCTGCTCCCAGCCTGCTCCCCCCGCCGACCCTCCACTTCCCACCGAGCCTCTACCACAGCCCGCGAGGGGAAGATTCATGTACCAGCTATTTTCCGCGGCGCCGTCGCTGCCGCAGCTTGCGCCGGTCGCCAACGTCGCCATGAGCAGCATCCCGGGGCTGCAGTCTGCTGCGTGCAACCCCTACGCGCCCGTCGCCACCACCGCCACCCCACCGGCCCGACCCGCGCCCCCCCACTTCCCCCCAGCAGCGCCTCCTGCCGGCGCCCCGACGGCACAGCCCATGCCGCTGGGGTACATGCCGGTGGTGCCATACGCCGGACGCCCACCCGCTCCTGGCTTTGCCCCGCTGCCGCTGCACCGGCCCCCTGTGCCACCCCCCGCACCCATGCCCGTCTTCCTGCACGCGCATCCCGCTCCGCCTCGTCCCGGATACCATCAGACCGCGTTGATGCCGCACCCGCCGCGTGGGCCACCTGGTGATCTGATTGGAGCAGCCTCGGCCGCAGCGGTGCCGGAGGCCGCGGCGCAGTCAGGGGGACTGCAGGGGCAGCCGCCATGCGCAGGGCACGCGGGCACAGGTGCGCCAGACGCGGCGCCGTCTGGCCACGGTGCCGCAGCCACGCATGGGCCGGGAGTCAGAGAGTTGAACCCTGCGGAAGCTTTGCTTGCCAAGCTGGCGGTGTGCTCCTGAAGCCAGAGTCACGCTGGTTCTGCGTGCTGCGCTCTTGGTACTGCGTGCTGCGCTCTTGGTTCTGCGTGCTGCGCTCCTGGTACTGCGTGCTGCGCTCTTGGACCTGCGTGCTGCGCTCCTGGTACAGCGGGAGTCGCATGCACTGCGCCTGCGCACTCTCGCTCCTCGCGGCATGCTGTCCAGAGGGATCCACTGGCGGGCTGAGCTGCACAGCGTGTGCAGTAGGGATGCGTGTGGCTGTGCTGCAATCATAGCTGAGCTGCACAGCTGGAGCACAGGCTGAGAGACCGCTCCGTATGCTGCACTCACAGGCTTGTGTGCATGCATCGAACAGGGGCACGGTGACGGGTGCATCATGCAACAGCGTACAGGTCTCGAATCAGACCACCTAATCACTCATCCTCTGCATACGTCCCCCCCGGACACACCGCCGGTTCGAAACGCGTCCCTGCAATCTGTGCCACGTGCGGCGTGGTAGGCCCGTGTGCTTCTGTGTTTGCGGAACGGGACCGCAGTCTCGCGTCTCCTCGATGAGCCGCTTACTGGATTGCGCTGGAGAAGCATGGCCTGACGAGCACCTAGGCAGGCCTGTGTTGCTGTAGGGCGCAATGCCACGCTGTACACTACTGTACACAGGGTTTACGACCGCAGTGCTACTTCAGAAAAACTTATAAATTATATGACCCGTGCTTTGCAGGAGAGCTGCCTTGCACAAGAACAAGCCACCGAGGCAGCAAAAGGCAGCCATGCTACTCTTGCCGATTCCACACCAGCTGCGAGCGCTGGCTCGGTGCCTGTCACGGCAGGTGTGCTTGCAACGATTCACTGTATTGACCTGCAGCGCAGCCGGACAGCGGCCGTGGGTCCACAGCCATGGTCCACTGTGACTGGGAATCAAGGACAACATTCTGACAGGCATGATTGTCTATCATGGCGAGTTTCACTCGAATCTAAGATGCTGGGAAGGCTGTGAACGCGGAATTACAACCTGGTTCGTTTCGTGGGCTTGACTCGTGGGCTTGACTCTGTCGGTGTTTCGAGCAGGTCCCCCACAGGTCGAGACGCTGCTGGCGAGGGATGTGGCGGCACCCACAGTTCATGAGACACGCCTGGCGTCAACCTCGGCAACTGACCTGGCGTCGTTGCCTGGGCCGCGGCGCCCCCGGGACCCCAGGCTCGCCCTGCGGCAGGGGAAGACGCAACGCGCTGTGCCCGCCACGGGGGCGGCCCCCGTTGCCGCCGCGCAGGCGCAACGTGCACACGCACCGGCTGCGGCCCTGCCGTTCGCTCACGCTGCCGGCCAGGCCGGCGTGGCACAGCGACCTCCCCTGGCGCATGCTGGCCGGAATCCATCAGTCGCCGGCGCGGGGGGGGCCTACTCTGCAGCAGCACCCGCGGAAGCAGCGTCAAAGTGGGACTTGGGGGGGCCTTCGCCAGCCCCGCAGGGCCAGGCCGGTGGGCTGCATCGCCCCGGGGGGGGAACGCTGCATGCGGTCGGCGACGCTGTGGTGTGCTCTCGCCTACACGCCGTCCCCGCCTGTGTGAATGCCCTCTGCGTGTACGGCCAATTGCCATCGTTCCCATGCACCACTCCACCCCTCTTTCACAGGCGCGCGCGTCCCCAGGTCATCGCACACGTACCGAAACTCGGCGTGTGTGCATCTCGAGAGCTGCCCCGGTGCCATGCCCCTCATCCCCCCCGTTTCGGCACAACAACTACATGCATGTGTTGGATGCATTGCATCCGGCTGCAGCACCGTTTCTGCGCCTGTCTCAAGTTTCCATTGGAAACTGCTCGCGCTGACTGACTCGCGCCGTGCCGAACGCAGAGGGGTGTCCGTAGGGCTCCTCGGGACGCACGGGGGCCCCAAGCCATGACGGCTGGTGTACAGCAACCTGGCACCATCCCAGGGGCGACCTTACACCCAAGCACCGGCTTGGAGCAGGCCGGCCGGGCGCGCCAGTATGCATGCGCGGTGCCGGGGGCGCCTGCGGCCCATCCTGTTGCTCGAGAGCAGGCGGATGCGCTCACTTCGTCACGCCTGGTGCCGGCGCCCACTTCGTCAGCGGTGGCCGGCGCACCGCCGGTTCCCGGCTCGCTTCCACGAGCCACCTCATGGACGAAGGCGGCGTCTTCGGCACCACTCGCTGCAGGACGCCAGCAGGACCTGCGCACGTCTGTCCAGGGGGGCGCAAGGGGCCGGGCTGGAGCCGCTGCGGGCAGTGGGTCAGGAGGCCCTGCCCCGCCTCTGACCGGGGCCGACACCGCTGCCGCTGGTGACCCGTCCAGCAAGGCGCCGGAGGGGAAGAAGAGCCTCAAGCGGCCAGGAACTGCGAACGCCAAGGTGCCGTGGATGCCGCTTGGCAAGGGCGGCTCTGCAACACAGCAGCAGGTGCAGGGTGTTCGAACGGCTCCGTGTAGTGACGACTCGTGGGGTTTTCAACCCGACCGGGTGCTCATGTACCTGCATGCATCCACCGCAGGCAGCACACTTGCCAACCAACCCAGAGGCCTCTCCTTGTGGCCTTGAGTGTCGCCTCGTTTCTGCACAGTCAGGTCTGCAGAGCTCCAGTTCATCCACCCCCCGGGTGCACAGGCACCGTGGCCTCCGGTGTTGTACGGCTGCGTGCATTTTGGCGGTGGCTGTACCCCACGCTCCGTCATACCTGCAGGGCCACAGCATGACTGCGCCGCGGGTCTGCTGCAAGTCAGCCCAGTGGCGTGTCTAGTTTAGTCTCCTTGACTCCCGGCTTGCGACTCGTGCAGAATGGCACAGCCAAGGGCGCCTCGGCGGCTGCTCTTGCCAAGCGCCCCCCACAACAGCAGAGCTCCGCGATCGCCGGCAGACAAGACCCGGCTTCACCAAGGTCCCAAAAGGTGACGGGCCCGTTGAAATCCCGGTGGCCAGGGGCTTTGCCCCAGTCCATGCCGGGCACCACGCCGAAACTGAGGGGGTTGAAGCGGCACAGAAGCGATGGCTTGATCGCGGATGGGCGGGCCAAAATACCTGCCCTCTCTGAACTGTACGCCCCCGCTATCCCGCTTGCCGGCTCATCTGCCTCCTGGCCGTGCTGGACTCTGTGCATGCGTGCTGTGGGAGGAGATTGGGGTGATTTTCCAGGGGCTTGCCCCAACAATTCAACCTGCACTACAGTTTTTGATAAATCAGAATGTAACCACGGTCGCCCAACACCGCTGTGCATGCGTGCAGACTCGACAGCAGCAAGCGCTCGAATGCGCCGCGGAAGGCAGCAGGCACGCAGCCGCCGCTCGATGCTGATGGCAGCGCACCCGCGGCTGCGGCGCCCGGCGACGACCCCGGCGGTGGCCACCCGGCCCGCCCGGCGTCCCCGCCCACCCCCACCCACGCCCCGTTCACCACATCAGCTGTGGCTGACCCCGGCGCCGCACCGCGTGAGTCCCCGGACGCGTCCGGCGCGAGGAACGACGGCGCCGGGGGCCTGCACGCCCCCCCGGCAACTCCACCAGCCCAGAACCGGGGGCAGCCAGGCAGGGCGTCCGACGACTTGATGTTCGAACTCGGCCTGAACACTCCAGAGGCGAGTACACGGACGGTCACCGGCTCCGATGGCGCCGCCACCGTCAGAGAGGCCGCCGCCACCGGCAGAGAGGCCGCCGCCACCGTCAGAGATGCCGCCGCCACCGGCAGAGAGGCCGCCGCCCGCAGCACCCTGCCTACACATGGTAGCGTTACGTCCACTGCATCTCTACCTGATGCCACAGCAGTGGCCCGCTCGCTGGTGTTTGACACGGCCGAGCACGTCCCGGTCTCAGGAGGCCAGCCGGTGGATGCACCCGAGGCGGGGGTCGTGGATGCGACTGGGCGAGAGCGTCTTCCCGAAGGGGTTGCGGGGGGCGGCGCGGGTGCCATGCATGTGGAAGGAGGCTTGGAGGCAGACGCGGGTGTTGCCGCGAGTGGTGCGGCTGAAGCGGCAGAGCAGATGTCAGCAGAGCGGGCGACAAAGAAACGCCGGCGGTCCCCTTCGCCGAGCTCGCCGACTCAGGCCGCCGCTGCAGTGGACCAGCCGCCACAGCTAGACACCGGTGAGGACGACAGGGAGAACGAGGCTAGCATGGCATGCATGCCGGCGGACGGTGGATGGCCGGAGGATGCACCGGCGGGCATCGGGGAGGCGTTGGAGGCGGAGGATGACGCTGGGGGTGCAGCGCGACAGCAGCTGGCCCTGCATGCGTGCGTCGGCGGCTGGGGCCCGCTGTGGCTGCTGGCGGTGCGGCAGCTGGTAGAGCTTCGTGAGCGCTCCGGCGCCGCCGGCGCGTTTGCGTGCAGCGAGGCGTGCGCGCTGGAGGTGCGGGAGGGCATCGCCCAGTTGTGTGCCGCGGCGGACAGCGCCTGGCAGGCGATGCGCGCCGGCATGCGTGCGGGGGCGGCGGAGGACGGGGCAGGCGGCACGGATCAGCCAAAGGTGGAGATGGTGCGCGAGCATTCCCTGAAGGAGCAGGAGAGCGGCCTGGGGCTGCGGGACAACATCGCGATGCGCATGGTGCTTGGCCCCGGCCACACGCACACCGCCGCGCATGGGAAGGCAGGCGGGCTGGCGGCCGGAGCTGCGGGCGATGAGGAGCCGGGTGCACACACCGACGCGCTGGGGTTTTCCGTTTCGCTGTGTATTGAGGTGCGAGTGCCTGACCCGCCTCGCTGCAGCATGCACACCGCTCGCAGCCTGCCGGGAGCAGCGGCGGCCCCGCGCCGATGCCATAGCAGCATCTGGCGTGCCGTGGGTGCGTGGCATGCGCTGTGCAGCACCTGTGCCGGCCTCAGCATGCGCTGTGCAGCACCTGGCGGCCGTGTGCAACTGCGTGTGCAGTGACCGGCTGTAGGTTGGCGGTGTCTGCGGCATGCATGCTACTGCATCCACATTGCTCCGATTGCCCTCCACTGCACCGGTGTTGCTGTGTAGGAGCTGAGGCAGAGCATGAGCGGCATCACCCGCAGCCACGCGACGCGTGCCCTGCATGCTGTGTCATGCATGCTACGAGCTTTCACCATCGCTGACGCCTCCGCCCCGCCCGAGTCGCACTCGTCCAGCGCTCTCGCCTGCGCCTGCCTGCTGCAGCATGTGGCCGCCTCCCCGAACGTCGCCTTGTTCGCGACGCCGGACGATGTCGGCTACCTGGAGGAGCTGCAGGAGGTGGCCGCCCAGGAGCGACTCGCCGACGGCACGACCGCCGCGGCATGCGCTGCGAGCTGCGGGCACGCAGGCGCGATCGCGCTGCCGCCGGCTGGCCTGCTTGCGGGCGCGATGCTGCTACTTAGCCTGCATCGGGACCTATGCGCCATGCTGTGGACGGCGGCCGTCGCCGCGGTGCTCGGCCAGCCGGAACCCCTGGAGGACACGCTGTCGGGCGCGGAGAGCATGTGCACCCTCGCGCAGCTGCAGCTGGAGGCGGCTGACATGCTGATGTACCGGCAGGGCGCCGCCGCCGCGCTGCGCGACCGCCCGGCCGCCCGCTCGGTTCTTCTCGAGATCGTCGCGCACGCATGCTCCCACATCAACACGGGGCTTGCGGTGCGCCCCTCCACTGCGGCCTGGCGCCGCACGCACCCCCAGGCATCCTGGATGGCGGCGGAACGGCGCACGGGTGTGTCCTCCACGACTGTTTCCGACGAGGCCCGGCATGCAGGTCCGGGCGAACTCGGCGTTGATGGAGAAGGTGACGCAGCTTGTGGCTGGGTCGTCGCTGGCGCACATGGCGCTGGCGCAGCGCGTGTGGTCACGGGTGGCGCTCCGCACGCTCCATGCCATCGGCGCGTCGGCTGCGGAGGTGGCCCCCATGCTGGATGTGCGGGGGCCCGGTGGCGAGGGCCAGGCGGGCGCCACGTGGCAGTGTGCCCCGCCGCAGGTGCTGCAGCTCGGCCCGACCGAGTACGGCGCGGCCGACAAGGAGGGGAACAGCGACGGGGAGCGGGAGGACGCGAGCGTGGAGCACGAGGATGAGCGTGGCGGCGGTCCGACCGCTGCGGCACGTGCGCAGAGCGCGCGCAACCTGCGTGATGCCCTCACCATCTCCAGCAGCCCCGTCACCTTCAAAGCCGTCGCCACATCCGGGATGACAGCTGCCACGGAGGTGGAAGGTGCGAGCGCGCTTGCAGTGTAGCTCTGCGACGCTGCCCGTCACCGACGGTGCCCCGTTACCGACGGCGGGGTGCACTTGAGCCAGTTTCCGCTGCACCTGCCTGCCTTCCGTCTTGCAGACTCTCCTGGCAGCATCCCCTTCTGGGGCTCTGATTGTTGATGTGGGCGCCGTATCATCCGTCCGGGAGGAATCCAGCCGACCGGATGGTAACCCCGCAGATCCCTGATCAGCAGAACACAGTCTGGTCTGTGGGATATGAAATACGTGCACGGCGCATTCTAAACAGGTCAGCGGCCGGCTCTGGCAGCGCTGCTTCCGCATTGTAGCTCAGCAGCTACACAGGAGCCGCGGTTGTGTGCGATCGCGACTGACGTGCTCACCACACACGGCCCTTGCTGAGGCTGCCGGTGGGTGCAGGCGGACAGCTGCAAGCGCGCAGTGCGCTGCTCTCGGCATGCATCCTTCGCATGCATGCACATGCAGCGGGAACGGTCGGCGGCGCGAACGCCGTCTTCAAGGACGCGCCTGAGGACGGCGCCGTGTATGCATGCACGGGCGACTGGCTCGATGTGCTCAACTGCGCCGCCCTCGTGCAGGCCGTCGTCGCCATCCCCTGCTCCGACTCTGCTGCCATGGTATGCCGGCCCACGCCGCTGCCGTGCGTCAACCCCGTCCTAATCTCCTGTCGTGGCCGTGTCTGCATGAGTACGTCAATGTCACCATACACATGTGCGCCTCTGGGCCTGGGCGTGTTGATTGGATGCAAGACATCCGCCGGTGCTCGACGCGGCTGCCTCCGCGGCTGCCTCCGCGCCTTTTTGCAATACCACCCCTCCTCGTCCGGGCCTCAACTTGCCCCCCCCCGGCGAGCGCCACGTCTCTCAACGGCCGTGCTGCGAGTGTGTTCCGGCGAGTGTGTCCCTCAGTTCTGACCCTCGTCAACAGCGCGTCTGCTTGCCGTGGTCATCATGATGCACCAGCCTTGCGCATCTGCCGTCGTCGCTCGCAAGATCTGGTGTCCGGTGTTCGACCCTCACCCCTAAGCTGCGAGTCCAGCAGATTCTGTGTGGTCGTGTCCATGCGGCAATGCTACAGGCCGAGTGTGCAGGACGCCCTGGTACAGTCGTGCCGCTTTGGGATCAGCTCGGACGCGCCCGACGAAATGGCAGGCCTGTTCCGCGTGTGGCTCGACGTGCGCTTCGCAGAGACCGACATCAACCTGGCGGCAACCATGGACATGCTCGCCACGGTGTACCTGGTCGCATGCGGGCAGCTGAGCGACGCGTTTGAGCTGTGCCGCTCGGCCGTCACTCGCTTGGCCGCTGCAGCCCGGGCGCCGGCGATGGAGGAGAGCGCGGCGGACCACGCCGCCGCCGTGGATACCCACAAGGTCCTCATGGTGCTCGCCGCGGAGCTGTTCTTGGCCGTGCTCGCCGCACGCCGCAACGCCGCCGCCGAGGGTGCGGACACGTCGGTGTTGAAGCGGCAAGCCGGCCTGCTGCTGCTGACAGTGGCCCAGGGGCTCGAGGTGGCATGTGTCGGGTCAGAGCCGCCGGGGGCGGCGACTCCGGCGGCCGCGGAGGCACGGGCGTGGGGCCACCGCGCGTGGGTGCTGCTCGCCCAGCAGCTGTATCCGAGCCTGCGGCTGTGGGGGGAGGGGGGCGGCGAGGGAGGCGGCGCGCTGTCGGCGGACGAGGAGGCCGAGGCGTTCTGGGCGGCGGACTCGGCGCTGGAGGTGTCGGCGGCAGACGCGGCGGGCCACGGCACGTGCGCGGTGCTCGTCGCGCGCACCCTCGCGGCTGCAGTGGACACGGTGTCTCTGGAGGGGGTGTTTGGGAACGAGGAGGTACAGGGGGTGATCGAGGTGATGGTGAAGTTCGACGCGGGCATCCGGGAGGTCCTCTACGGCTCGTCGGCGCGCACACTCCCCACCGTCCTGCAGCAGCTCGCGCGGTTTGTCAAGCTGCAGTCGCTCCATGACGCAGCAGCCGTTGGTGGCGCTGTGTCGGCGCCCGGGCAGTAGCACCGCTGCCGAGCTGCTGCAGGGCATGCTGACACTGCAGGAGCATTGTGTGCGGTGGTCGTCTGCACCATGCGTGAGGTGTGCATGCAAACCATGCGTGTGGAGCATTGTGTTGGGGCACAGAAGAGGTATCGTGCAGGTCCGGGGAGTGCTGCGAATGGCACCTGCGAGTGGCAGATACGGGAAGGCCCGGAGGTGCCAGCTGGCAGCGGGTGCCGGCTTGCTTGAACGCATGGCGATGCTCAGCGCAGGCGATTGCTGCGGCATGCCTGCTGCTTGTATGAGAGCAGCAGCAGGGAGTGTACCTGTAGATGCTCAGATTGATGCACTGATGAGGTTCGCAGCTGCCAGGGCGTTGTTGGGTGGTTAGAACACTCCCGCTTGTGGCACTGGTCTTTGAGCGGCGGACAACCACTTCCCAGTGTGAGCTCTTGCTGTCAAGACAAAGCATGCCTCTGTGTTGACTGCGACAACTCGTGTTGTGGATGTTTTTTGTGCATGAAATGACAGCGTGAGTGGAGCATATGGCAACTTGCTAGTCCTGGCAATGGAAGAAAGACGTAGCTCAAATTTTCACATGATCAAGTGTAACGGATGTCGTTCTGTTTGTTGGATGTCGATCCTTTCAATTGGCATCCACCGAAGATTCCAGAGATGCTTGGAAGCACTCGTGGCGAAGTGCGCTTAGGTGCCGGAGTTGAAATTCGTTTGACACGTTTCAATGAGGACATCGCCAGGAGGCAGCCTGTTGTTTCTATGCCCTGCATGTGAGAGAGTAGTTCCGTACATCTGTGTTTGCAAGCATGTTGACGCGTGCCACATCGCGTTTATGTCAACGGATTTGCTTTTAGATAACGATTTGTTGCCTGTTGCTGGATTTGTCTGCGTACAAAGCCTTTAATCCCAGCTGAGTTTGCTTGGGAACGTCTCTGGCTTTGCTGTAGAGCGAGTCTTGCCACGCCACAGTGGAAAAGCACGTACGCTTGCCTGTAACGTCCTGGCGCTGTCAACAGATTACGTGGCATCATACTTATTATGTTGATGGCCAGCAGGTGTCGTCTCGTGTACCATTTACTGCTTGTCGGGTGTCGGAGGACGATCCGGTTGCGACTAACGTGCACAGTATTTTGCAGACGCTGGATTCGCGCATGCAATAGTCCTCATTATTAATACCGGAAAATTGTATGTGAAGTGCAGAATGGAAGAGGCTTCAAAGCTGGGGTATGACAGGTAGGCTGACATCTGTGCTGGGTTGCTTTTGGCACCCGCTCTACTTCCTGAGGTCATTGATCGTCACAGGGACAACACATTTTCATACAATGTAGGCTGCACGCGTGCGACATCGTGGTGGAGGGTCCAGAATGTGGGTGTGGAGCTGGATACGACGGTCCCGGCGCGGCTCAGCCATCACACATCCCAGAGTCCAGTCTGCCAGGTCCACCCATCAATGGATCTGAGATGCCGCAAAGTGGTTGTCCGCACGGATGGGCGCGCCTCTACTCTTCCAGCAGCCATCATAGTCGTGGAACGTGTCACACTCCCACCAAGCTGACAACACTATATGGAAAGGAAAGGGATGGTGAAGGTACTGGAGCGTGTCCATGGCAGTCTCCGCCAAAGAGTGGCGAACCAGTATCGTTGTCCTCAGCCCATGCTTTGTTGTTGGAGCGCAGCCTAGCTACCAATCTATGGGCCACGTCTTGGCATAGGAGCTCTGGAAACTTCTCCATAGCATCAACACAAGGTGCCAATACATGCTGTTCAACAACCCACTGCGCTGCAACCAAGTGCAAACGCCAGATGCCCCTGGATGTGGAGCTGTTTGGAGGGTCGAAACCAGAGCACAACTTCCACGACATGGTGTCAGAGTCCGCAGCAGCACTGTGCTCTCCAGACTCCCTCAACGACTCCCTCAACGTACATCACCTCCACCGGCAGCATCTTCACAACCATGTTACGTCCAGCCACACTCTGCGCTGCAGCAGCCCCCCAGGACAGCCACTGGATGTGTATGCTCTCGCGCACATGCACTCGCCGTCCAGCGCTCTCGCAGCCCTCAAGCGTCACCGTACCAAACACGACTCCTCACCCCCTTCCCATCCCATGCCATGCTCGCAGCTGCTCCCTGCGCATCCGCCAGTCAGGTCTGTGGTCTCCGCCCCGCAGCTCCTTCTATCCGGCCGGCACCATGTGCCGCTGCCTCTCCCTCATACGGCGCGCTCCGCATCTGGCGAGGCGCACACGTGCCCGGGTAGCCCTCTGCAGATTGCATACCTCGCCGACCAAGGCCTCACGACAGTTCGCTCGCATACCAGCGAAGCCCCGAGCGCCGACTCGAGCACTCCGTGGTCCCGGCTGTCACTGAACCGGCAGTCTCAATCACCCGTGCTCTCCCCCACTGGTGGCCGCTCCCTGCAGGGCGCCTTGCTGAAGCCGCCTGACAAGCTGGCGGCGGTGCATACATTCCGTGCGCTCGGCCTGCAGCATGGGCTACATACTGATGTAGATACTTGGGGAGGCCGGGAGGATGACAGCAGGTGCGATGTGCCTCTTATGGTGTGAAATAGGATTGTCAGAGGTTCTGGGCGACTGGAGTGTGTTTCTACATACGATGAAACAGCCTCGGCTGCGTGCGTACAACCTGGGCAAACCTGTGACTCGATGGTGGCTCCCTGGCCCTATGTACAGCACCGCCATGTGGATTCTTGGATATAGTTCTGTTGACGTAAGCAGTCTTGCATCAGTTGACCAACCCTGGCATGTGTTGATGGAGACCCGCACGCAACTCATCATGCATGTGCAACGTGCAACAAACATAAGAATGGTGGCGTTCCCATGCTGTATACTTTCATATACAGCAGCACACAGACATCGCCGATGAAGCTGCAGTTTGGAGCATTGTGGGTGACTGTGCTGCACGCTCTGCAGGTTCGGCACTGCCGAAGAGCTGATGTGGGCGGAGCGGGCCACCGAAGTACCACAAAGCAGCATTGCGGCATCGCGCATGAGGTGTCACAGCCCTGGTTTGTGGACGCCAACATGGTCGGCGCCAGGTGGCGTGACCATGCATGGCGAGCGCCGGGGCGGCGCTGGTGCGGCGGCGGAGCAGCTGCGAGTGGCGGGGGGCCTTGCCCAGGTGCACCTCAAGCAGCGCCTCGCGCGCGCTCAGGGCGAGCTCCCCGGCCCATACATGATGTGAGGTGGCCTGCAGTGCCGGCCCTGCCCTGTGGCTGCGGTGTACGTTTTTGGGCTGGGGGGGAGGACGGGCGGGGGGTTCTTCGCAGGGTGGGCTCCACGGTGGCTGCCCAAAGCGAACTGTGCGTGTCTGTGTCAGTGGCAGGCCTGGGTGTGCGCAGCTGTGCCGGGTGTCCCAGCGCATGGTGGCCCAAATGGTGCTGCAGAGAATTCCCGAGGGGGGCTGGGTGTACTCATATGGCCGACAAGGCAGAGCAGTGTGCGAGGGTGTGGCGGTGTGCAGCCACACCCGCACGCTGCTCGCTTATGAATTTGGCACCGCGCTGTGTTTACGCGCGCCTCATGCCAGTCCACCGCATTCCAGGCCGGGCGTCACCTTGGGGGGCCAATCTCGTGATCCCTGGTGAGTCACACGCAAGCAGTGGCTCAGTTGTAGTGACCGTGCTGGTGCTGGGTTCTCATGCTGAACGAATTTGTGATCGCATGCGCATGTGTCAGGCTGTGGCGTCCAGATCTCCTTACCTCCACGTGTGGCCACGTACCTAGCCACGTAGCAATGGATGTTTAGGTGCATCTGTGCGCCGTGTATGGTTAGGCGTATGATTGTGTTTGGGGCAGAGTGTGCAGGGTGCACCCTGACTCTGAGGGTGAGTGCGAGCAGGCTGTGATGACACAGCAGTGGCTGCTGCACTGCACCATGGCCGCTCATGACACTCTGTCTCAAACAGGCTTACGCTGCTGATGCAGGTAATGCAATTCCTGAAATGATGGGTGGTGGGCGGGTTGACATGGTGGGTGAGTGGGAAGATGTACCTGGAACGTAGTGAATGGGCTCGTCACTACTTGGGAAGTGGAGAAGCTAGCTTTGCCATCCAGCCGCGCTGGCATGTCCGGGCTGTCCATTTCTCTGCACATGCCGGCCTGGCTGATTTGTAAAACGTATAGGCAGGTCTGGAAGGCAGACAAGGGACGCCACATAACGTGGCGCCTTGCTGTGGCCAGCACAGGGAGCCAAATTGCCAAGGACGCACACGCGCTGAGCGCTTGTTCAGCTGCGATAGGACATTATGCTTGAGCGCTCTGGGTCAGTGCACCCTGAATGGGCATAAGGTGTATCTCATGTACACGGTCGTCGCAGAACCAGGAACGATCTTCCGGACCCACATGCTGCACCTGTCCACCGCATCTGTTCTATTCGGCCAGACGTTGCATATCATATTAGGCTTGGTACCATTCTAGGTGACGCTTGGTGCGGAGATGTTTCCACGGATTACCCGATTCCACCGCAGACACCGGTTTTCCACAGATACGACAACGCAGACGTCCATCCACCTCGCCATATCGATTGCCGGAGAAATATATATAGCACTCCGCCTTCATTCAATCCAACATCAACAGCAGATTCAAGTTGCCGGTTAACAGGAAGGAAGAGTCACAGTAACAGTATTGAACGTCATACATGGAGGGACAATCACGTGTGGAGCTTTCGACAGCGGGAATATTTAACACCGCCAATGTTTACACCCGCCAAAGCTAGACGGACCACCCCAAAGTGTGGCTACAGTGCGCTGAAATCGCATAATCGTATAATAATCGTCCAACGGAAACAAGAGTTACCGCCCCATTGGATGAACTGTGTGCCCGCTATGAATTGAGATCCACAAACACTGATTAAGCTGACAGCACTGCGTCCGAATTGTCCCGTTACACTCGCCCACAAACACTCGCATAGCGACCACTGACGCTAAGCCGATCTTATAATTAGGGCCCACCTGATTTCCGCAGATGTCACCCGTTTGAATTCATCGACAGCCATAGAGTTACTTGTATCCACGCTGCATTAACAGTCAACCGCGGCAACGACGTCGACGTCTCCGGCAGATGGCCGATCGCAGTCCATGGTCACCAGGAGATGGCCACACCCACTGCCCAGGTGTTCCTAACTAAATGCCACTTCATATTCACATGGGGTTGTTGGTAAATTTCCGGGCCATCTCGTCTGCCTTGTGGGGTGAAAGTTGAACCTGCAGCAGCTCGTCGCCCATCCAATACACAGCATTACATACAACACAGTCATACGATTATGCTATTCAGCAGGTACTCAGGCATGGTGATATGCTTGCTCGTCCATCCTATGTATTGATGTTGGTAGGTGGCTGCATTGAGGTGGTTTGGCTGCATTGGCACTGGCATGATTTGCGGCCTTCACAACGTTACACTTCGACTCACAAGTGCGACTGGAACGTATGCTATCTTCTCGTCGGCACCCACGGAGATAAGCCTCCCAACGCTGCATGCCCACGGCCTGGTCTTGGTGATGGGTGCGGGTGGGGCATACAGGCCACGGCCCTCCATCGATCCTTGGCGTAATCCACCCAACTCAGTAGCGACGGATGATCAACTTGCTCATACAAGTCACCTATAGAATGCACAAGGCTATTCCAGGTGAGGCAAGTACCTGTGGACGTCCACGCCCTGGTTGCGAACACAAACTGTGCATGCCCACCCGGTATGAGCATGTCCACCTGTCCAATCTGGAGAGAGTGGACACTAGATACATTTAAGACATGCGACCGCTTAGTACAACCAGTGACAACACCTGACGCTTACTCCGATTGTTTATGCTGCAAACCACTGCCAATTTTCCGAAATGCCCATGTTGTGGATGTCCACCCGGAGCTGATGCCCACCCAGGTGGCCATGTGAGCCGTTGGCACAGGTCCACCTCGCAGTGGCACAGTCGCCTTGAGGGCCACACCCCCAAAGCCCTAGGCCTTTCGGCCCATCGAGCCCAGGCGCACGATGCCAGTCCATATGCGTGCTCAGACTTCGTTTGAATATCGTGGCTTGAGTGCAGCCCGCTGCATGCGCAGACTACGGCTCAAAGTCAGGCCCTCACACCGGCAGCTTTCTTCTTACAGTATAAACCCACAAAGGTCCTCCGCTGGAGTTCTACTTTAAGTACCAAGTTGGTAACTGAGGCCGACATACTGCAAACCTGAGGTGACTCTTCCCCAAGCACACGATCACACCACACTACTCGCCAGACTGTGACACAAACAAACACTACTATGCCCAAATGCCAGTGGTGTAGCTGATAGTGGGCGTTGCTGGCCAGAGACAGAGTGCATGCCACTCTGGACAGTTCGAAGACACAGAGTACCCACAGCTCCGGTAGGCACCGCAAGCATGCAACTTGCAAACATATCTCCACACATTGGAATCAAAACCTTATAGATATGACAAGACACTGGAAACACATGTGGAATCGTTCAGTCAGGCGACGCCGCGTCGACTCCTCTTTCGCGAAACTCATTGCATGCACCAAAACTTGAAACCCTTGCCAAACTGCCGCACATACGCAACGCCATGTGCTCACCTGCGCAGGGTGTTGCTCGTCTACCTCGAGGCAGCACCCGCTCACGGTTCCACTCCACGCCCATGCCTGCCGCCGACCCCATGCACACAAATCCTCATCGCACACATGCATGAAGGCTAGCTGCGCTCAGCACAGCACAGCACACCGCAGCACGAAACGCCAACGCCCTGCTGGGGCAAAGCACCACCAGGAGAGCTGGTATCTGGGTTAGATGACCGGCCCGCCGTTGTGAGCATGCTGTGCGTACGGGTTGAGACTGTGCTGCGCGCGCTGCGGCGCCTCCGGCGGTGGGTCAAAGTGCGCCTGAGCGTATGACCCGTGGCCGTGCGGCGGCCCCACATTGTGGGCCTCGCCGTTGTATGGCGTGTGCGCATAGTGCTGCTGCGGCTTGGGTGGCGGCGCGTACAGTGGCTCGGGCTGGGCTGGCGGCGGGGCATGAACGAAATGTACCGCTGGGGCAGGCTGGGGAGGCGGCGCGGCTTGCGGCTGGGGAGCCGGGGCGTGAACGAAATGTACCGCTGGGGCAGGCTGGGGAGCCGGCGCGGCCTGCGGCTTGGGAGCCGGGGCGTGAACGATATGCACCGCTGGGGCAGGCTGGGGAGGCGGCGCGGCCTGCGGCTGGGGAGCCGGGGCGTGAACGATATGCACCGCTGGGGCAGGCTGGGGAGGCGGCGCGGCCTGCGGCTGGGGAGCCGGAGCATGCACGACAGCGATTGTGGGCTTGGGTGGCGGGGGCACGTACGCCGGCTTGGGCTGGGGTGGCGGCGGCAAGTGCACGATATTGACGGAAGGCTTTGCCGCGGCGGCAGGCTGCGGCTTGGACATCTTTGTCTTGTGATTCACCACGATCTCCACCTTCTTCTGCACACATGGGGACTATGGAGCCGCATGCATGGCCGCTGAGCCGATGGGGGCACGCCGGCAGCTGTCGCTCGGACCGATGACCTCTGGCGAGACGTGCTATCTCACCTCACGATGTGCGAGATCGTTTCCACGCAGGCCCGCTGGGTCCCCCAGGTATAGGACTGTTTTTGCTCGGAGCACGACGTCGGGAGAACACTAGAGCAATGGGTACACTTCAGCCATGATGTAGAAACGCCGGGCAGGCGCGCCTGCGCCGGAAACGGCCGCACACGGGCAAGCTGAGACGGCAACCCCCACCAGCGTACACGACTGAGCGGCTGCTGGTGGCACAGCCTGCGCGCCATGCATGCAGCATGCATGCCGCAACTGCGGCATGGCACATGCTGTACACATGCAGCGTGACATTGACAGGGGCGTGCATGCATGCGGCCGGGGCTGGGCGCACCTTCGGGGGGCTGGCGCAGCAGCACATGCAGAAGGCTGTGAGAGCCGCGGTGATGAGGCACACGACGAAGAGGATGAATGTCGACCGGATGCTCGACTGCGAGCAGCCGTCGACTTCTGCACGGCGGCACAGGCTCGTCAGCGTGCTGTGTGTGCTGTGTGCTGTGTCACGAGCTGAACTTCATGTACAGCGTCACCGTGCTGCATGCAAAGACTCGGAAAGCAACGAACAACCCTCCCGACTCGCCACAAGGGCGAGATAGGCACCGGGATTCTGAGGTGTTTCATATGAATGCATGGTGCGGCCCTATGATCCTGGCACCCTGGAAGTCCGACAGTCACGCTCCTGGACTGGGGGTTGATGCAATACAACTTGAAGCTCTGCGGAGATCAGGTGCCGGTGACAGTTACTAGATCTGCATCATGCATGCGTATCATGTGCACGCTCTGTTCGCATCCAGAAAAAAAAAGAAGAAAAAAAAGGGAATCCAATGGGAAGTGCACAACGCTGCGGCCGTGAGCTAGGCCAGCTGGCACCAGTGCGAATGCTTCCAGGTCAGGGTTGTGCACAGGGATGTGCAGGAGGGGCCCACACCAACCCACTCGGCAGCGGGGTCGGCCTCGAGGGCTGGTGTGCACTCGTAGCCATCAGACCCTTCAAAGCAGACTTCGCACGAGCCGGCCATCCCGATGCTGGAAGCCAGGAAGATGATCCCCAAGATCAGCAGGGCCAACAGGAGCGCCCATCTTATCTTGCTGGACTTCGTGCGGCATCCGCAGTAGCCCATGACGAGGGATGCGGGAGTGTCCAGAGGTGTGCAGGCAAGTGGTGCAACCCTGCAATTGAGGACTCCTCGGAGACTGGCATCGTCTGTCCAGGCGTTTGCCGTTGAAATAAAGGCGTTGACTTGACGGCGGAACACCGCACACGGCGACCGTCATTGGCAGAAAAAAAGTCAAACGGAGTGCTCCAGATGCAGCAGAAACAATGCAACCGTAGTCAATGATCACTGTTTGTCTGTACATATACTGTACCTTTGTCCGTTTGTTTTGCGCCGACGTGCTTGTTGCTGGGATGACGGATGTTTCCGTGGAGCAAGACCGATGAATATGCGCAATCGCAGGTACCACGTGGGGCGCTCTTCCAGGCCAGGAATCCAAACCTCTGAACACTGTTGGCCCGAAACGAGGCAACCCGGACACGGGAGACTGTGGTCGGTGAACTCTCCCCAAGTTGAAAAACGGGCTTGAAAATGGGCCGGATCGCCGATGTCTGAAAGCAGGATTTCGGGGTTGGTCCATGCCCACGCGCAAGGAACAACATGCAGACTGAAGGTTTTGCATGGTGAACAGAAAACTGTTGATCCTCCATTTTTATGATTTTATTTTTTTATTTTTTGCAGTGCTGCTTAGCAGATTGAGAATTCTTAAGCGGTTGTCAGCAATGTTGCAGCGGCACCTGCTGTCCGTAAACACACTTGTGCAGAGGGGAAGTGCCAATCTCGAGATGTACCACCACAGTGGGAACATTCCCACCTGGAACAGAGCATGATGACTGTGATGTCAGCTGCAGGTTGGTAGTGGCACAGGCCTGTGCTGTTGTGACTTCATGCTGTAACTTCATGCTGTGTTACACGGAGATCAACACAAAATCCCGGCAGCGCCAAGGGGTAAATCACAAGCCAACCCAAGCACACGACAA
>JAUMHO010000007.1:3359328-3419594 GCA_032360965.1 Ulva armoricana
TGTGCTTCGCCTACCAGGCGGAGACGCTCACGCTCGCGAACGCCGATTCGAGCTACACGGTCGGCACGTCCGGCGACCTGAACACCACGCGCCCCGTGGAGATCGTGAACAGCGGGATCCGGTACTGGTTCGCGATACGAACGATCGCCTGCACTTCGGCGACTTCACGCGGCGCGACGGCCGCGGCGGCCCGCCGCTCCTCCGCCTCGGCAAGCCACGACCTCCGCCGTGCGTCGTGCGCGGCGGCGGCCGCGACGGCCTCCCGTGCAGCGTGCGCTGTTGCCGCCTCCCACGCCGCCCGTGCTTCCGCCACCTGCGCCGCGCGGGCCGCCTCTACCTTGACCGCGTTGCGCTTGGCAACCGCACCCCGCGCCGCCTCGTGCTCCGCACGGCCCTCATCCCCCCGGTCCCTCGCCGGCAGCAGCCGATCCATGTGCCAGGCAGAGCGAACACGGCCCATCGTCGTCTCGAGGTCTTCCCGCCGGCCCTCCCGCGCTGCCCCCCACCGCTCTGCAGCCAGCCGCCCCTCCACCCACTCCCGCTCAACCCGCTCCTCCGCCGTCTCCTGCGCCGCATCAAACGGCCGCAGCTCCCCGTCCACAAACACCTGTTGCTTCTCTGGGTCGTACTCCTGGAAGCTCCCCCCCGTTGCGTCCGCAATCGCCTGCATGAACGCCGGCCCCCGCGCGCTCCTCCCCTGTGCAAAGAAGCCCACAGCATGCACGGGCGGAAGCCTCACAACCTCCTCCCTAGTCGGCCGTTCGCCAGCCTGCATGGACGCCTGCTGCCGGCCTGACGCCGCCTTGCTTCCCGCGGCAGCAATCTCCTGTAGCATGCCCATCACCGCCCCGGAGTCATCGATGATGCCGTCTGAAAAGAGGTAGATCGAGTCAATGTCCGCCCAGCAGCTGCGGCTCTGGAGCAGCGCTGGCAGGAGGTGGGTGAGGCCGCGCGCTTCCGGCCACTGTTTCATCCACGCCGCAGCATCAGACAATGTGTCGTCAGACACGGCCTGGAGCGCATAGGGGGGCTCGCAGGGGGCGATGGGGGCAGATCCCGGCCTGGGCAGGTCGCCTACCTGCAGTCCGAAAAATAAGTACTCTAGAACAGCACAATCCGTTTTCTGTTCCGCGTGGTGCATGACCGCTTGGACAGGGACTCCAGCGTTACTGGGTGACATCCACGGACGCGGAGTTTCCGGCAACACCATACCCAGATCAGGAACATGATCCACCACGCTTCAGCTGTCAGATTGGTCACCTGGAGAGAGCATGGAGTGCCGCAGGTCACTGTCAGGACACGCCATGCATTGCTGTGATTTCTTCATGTGGCACACAAGGGCGTGTGCGCAACCGTGTGGCGAGTGCGGAGGTTCACAGCCCCCCAGCTAGGGGGCAGAGTTACAACTCACGAGGACAGCACGGTGATGGCGAGGCGATGTGGCCGCGGAGCTCCACAGGCCGCTGTACAGGCGGTGTGGTGATGACGTGGCGGTGTGGCCGCGGTGCACTGCGGCAGGATAAGGGTGGCCATGGGGTGTCACCTGCCTGCCCGCCAGCATCGTCTTGCCCTCCCGGACGATCCGTGCCTTGCGCATGAAGTCCATGGACCAGCTGTGCGCGCCCGTCGCAAACGCGATGACGTCAAACGCCGCCTGTGTCGCAAACTCGCCGCCCCGCGGCGCGAGCAGCTGCACGGCGGCCGTGACCTCATGCGCAAACTGGCCGCGCAGGCGCGGCGCGAGCGTGCCGGACACGTCGACGATGAGCAGCGGCGTGCGGCCGCGCACAAAGCCGACCGGCCGGGGCTCCCGGGGGGCCTGGAACACGGGGATCGCCAGCGTGCGCTGCCAGGGTGGCACCTCCTCCTCCAGGTCGCCGGGTGGGACGAGGTCTGGCTGCAGCAATCACGCGGGTGAGCTCGCGTCACGCCGACCATCCCCACGCTCCCAAAGACGTGCGAGCCTGCCGCTTTGCTGGTGGCGGCGCTGGGGTGCGTGCTTGTGCCCGTGAAAGACAAGCTATTGGCGGACGGCGTGATGGCCGGAGACATCAGAGTCAGCGGATACAGCATGCCTCGCCATGGCCACAAGAGGCGCTGTGACGTTCCTGCGTAACGGCGTGGGGTGGGGTCATTGGAAGTAGAGTTGCCAGGTACCGCTATCAACATATCTTGCACTCTGCGGCGACGTTGCCGCGTTCCCGGCGCATGGTAGGCAAGAGACGGGGCCACACAGAAAACCTGGAGAAGCACAGAAGCTTGCGGAAGGACGTCCAATTTGCTTGTCCAGTACTGAGGACGTTGCCGCAGGAGCTCGGAGTGGACGCTTGCTCAGACTGCCACCCAGCACGGCACAAGGGATCGCACCAGCTGGAACTCTGGAATGGCCTGTTGCCCTGGAACATCATGCCACCAGTCGGGGAGGTCCTCCTCCGCAGGCGTGGCCGGAGGCGCCAGGACGTCGTCCCGTAACACCACCCCCATGTCCTCGTGCTCCACCGCCGGGCGGCCGGTGCCGGCCTGCTCAGAGGACAGGTCGGAGCCGCTGGAGGACACAGTGGTGCGACGGCGGGATGAGGCGCCGGTGCCGCGGCATGACGGCGCCGAGGGCACGCTGAGCACCGGGGTGGAGGGGGTCGGAGGGGGCAGGTACGGGGCGTCCGGCTCCGGCAGGGGGGCAGCCTGCAGCCGGCGCTGCCCCAGCATCTCCTCCTGCAGCGCGGAATGGCGTAATGCCGACGGGGGCCAGGGCAGCCGTGGGCAGCGCGGGGCTACCTAGGAGGCGGGGCACCTCTCCACCCGCGCAGAGCGGCCGCTGCACACGGCGGCATGCCGGCCGTGCGCCTGGCCATCCGCAGCAGGGGGAAGGCTCACCGAACCAAGAGAGTCGTCGGAACAGCCGGAACCACATGGGATGATGCTGTCGCTATCTGGAGCCGAGGCCATGCACAGAGGCCGTGGGACAGTGGCGTCGGGGGCTTGAGTGAGACTGCGTGGATGGCGGCACGGCGGTGTGCGAGGGTGATTGCAGGATGTGTTGGTTGACCTTGCATGGCGCGCAGGCATGGCCACCCGTCTCTGCGAGGCCACAGCGGCTTCGGCGCGATTCACTCAGGCAGCGTACCAGGGTGGCTGGGGGGGGCTCGGGAGCTGTAGCATCCACGTCTGGAATCGGCTCCTCCTCCGCGGCCTGGTACGCCGGGAGCTCCTCCTGTAGCGGCCGCTCGCCGCTCCAGTCCTGCCCAAACTGTGCAGTCGCTGGCACAAAGTCAGCGGGCCTGTCTGGTAGGTGCGGCGGGTCGGGCAGGCTCAGCCGCGGCAGGCCGGGTGCCACAATCTCCGCGCGGGTGGGGAGCGCAAGCTCAGGCAGGGGCTCCTCATTCGCAGAGGCCGGGACGAAGGGAACGCGCTTCAGTTGTGGTGGCCTGAAGGGCGCTTCTGCCTGCACAGCAGTGGTGTGGCGGCTCTGGGGATGGTACAGGCAGCCGCAGCGAGCGGGTATCTGTCATGGAACGTTCTGATTGCCCAGCAGCGTTGCAGTGTGCTGCGGAGAGTGGTGCTGCGTTGGTCACCGAGGTTCTAGCAGTTGGATAGCACTGCTGACATGTCGAGGTTTTAGGGGTGATGCCATGCAGCATTTGTACCAGTGCCTTCCTGTGCTGTCGAGTCAGCATGATAATCATGACAACCAGAAAAGAAGAGAGGGCACCTGCGCGCAAAGACACACGCCTGAGTACTCTCAAAGGCAAGTAGAGGATGGTGCAAGGAAGCCGTTAGGTTGTTCATGGCACGAGGGCGGAATGGAGCCAAGTGCGAGTGCGGCCCACAGCAAACAGGAAGAATCGTATGAGGGTACAGCCGATCGTTGGCATCTCAGGTATGGCAAGGCATCCAGTGTAGGGCTAAGCTGAAAGGGCCAGACCAGCAGCTGTGGTTGTTGGAATGCTGGCAGAACCAATGGTGGTACAGGTGCATCATCCTCAATTGGCTGAAGTGCGGGTGCGTAGTCCTCCCAGAGAATCTCTGCAAGCTGCTGCGGCAGAGTCAGGATGGGTAGGGGCAGTTCTGGTGGCGCCACAGCCAGCCGTGCCAGAGTGTTCCTCAGATCGGTGACATCCGCCAGAAGCCTCCAGTAGCTCCCTTCGTACACGCCATGGATCCTCACACCCTCTCGTGCTGTCTGTTTGCTATCAAAGTAGTGTCCCGCACAATACCGTGGCTGACTTGCCTTCGAGGCGGCGAGGCGTCCATGTGAGGTGGGATGGCTCCAGACAATGCGGGGCTCGATGACGGACAACAAGCGCGGAATTGTCAGGTCCAGCACGTCTACATGTGCTTCTGCAGCAACTTGCGTTGGGGACCTGCTTGATCTTGCATGAAGTCTGGAAGGTATGCGATTGGCTGTCACCCAAGCACGCTGTGGAGCCTGCAAATGAGGTTAAATGGACCGCCACTGCCGGCCTCAACTGATGCGGGTCGCACTGTGCAAGTTTGGACAAGTGCATTGTTGTGTTTGATCGGTTTATGCATCCATGCCTACTTCATGTTGTTACACAACATCTGGAAACCCGACTTCAACTTCAACAAGAAACTTGCCTGATGAGGAAGCGAAGATTTCAGCTGTGAGTTGATTTCGTTAACACGCGATTCATATTGCTGCATGTAGTGACGCTGCGCGGCTCCCTTCGGTGTGAAGCTGCGGTCGTCGACCTGCTCCCGTCTCTCGGAAGCGGGCCTCATCTCCTGACGCATAGTATATCACGCAAGAACAGATATCATACTGATTCGGAATGCCTCTTTCTAAGTGATCACATGCCGTACTCGCGACACTCTCAAGCACGGGCCAATCAGTGTTGACGTCAGCGCTGCCCCATCGTGCGCAGAGAGTGTTGCCATATATTGTGGGCTCGTGCACACGCAGCTGAACGCGTGTTTATGGTCACTGCCCTCGGCTGACCACATCTGTCGCCCAATGCATGGACATATGCTGCCACGCAGCTCAGGCTCGCGGAATGCGTTTCATCATGCTCCCTGCCGCACGTTTATACGCACGTGAATCATTAGTCTCTAACCATGCTTTCTGGAGGTCGATAGATTGACGCGTCTTCGCAGCTGGGCCGTGATCGGTGGTGTTTCTTTCGGGCGGCGTTTGGGCCTTGACTGCCTCTGATCACAGCGTCTGTGCGTGAAACGTTTAATTGCCCGCCAGGATGGGTGCACAGCACAGCGCTGAAGACGGCTCTGTAGCATACTCTGCAGCGGAATCGTCCACTGCCGACATTAGCAAGCGTACACAGGTGTGCTAAACGGGTGCACGTTGAGAGCAGATGGCCTAGTATGCAGGAGCTGGCCCCTGATTGTGTGCCAATGATCAGTCCACAGACATTATATGTACCTAATAAGGAACTGAAACATGGTTTGTGGCCATGTTTCACGAGCTGGTTTGGAACAGACGTTCACAAACGATCGACTCGGTGTAGGCAAGTGGAGCTGATTCGGCCGAAGACGCTTCTGCTCAACCCACGCAACCTGTGAATGGTGTTTCTTCAAGCAACGGGGGGCAAAGGGAACCGGCTGAGCCGGGCTCTGGAGCTGATGCTGGTGGTGCTCAACCGCCTGATGCGCATGGTGGTGACAACGAAGGCCAACAAGGAGATGAACAGGATGATGATGAAGAAGAAGGCTGTGCATTTTGTAAGTTCATGAAGGGCGGGGGCTGCAAAGATGAGTTTGTTGCATGGGAAAAATGTGTGGCGGATTCGAGAGAGAGTGGAGACTTTGTGGGCCACTGTGCAGACATCACTGAGGCTCTGCAAGCGTGTATGAACCGACCCGACAATAAAGATTACTATCAACTTTTCCTGGATGATCAAGAGGACTATGTTCGGGAACAGCGAGAGATAGATGAGACAGAGGCCAAAACAGGTGCAGATGAATCGGATGAGGACCAGGTAAGCCAACGCCACGATGATAGCAGCGGGCATCAGGAACAATCTGGCAAGGATGAAACAGCTCCTGAGACCACAGCAGCAGAACCGGCGGCAGGGCAGGATGTATAGAAGGTGCCAGAACTGCGTAGCTGACAGGACACAATCCATGCTCCGGTGCCCACAGGCCCCACTATCCATCTGAAATTGAATGGTGCCGGGTCATGCAGCTGTCCTTTTTATGCAAAGTATACCCGACGGGTAGCACCTTTATGCATGCAATATTTTACCAGGCGTGTCATCGGAGAGTTGCAGTGACTGTTGTGAGCCATTTTGGAAGCTAGAAAGGCTCTCAGAAAGCCGTAGTCGTGATCCCAATGCGGCATGGAAATTCGACGAAAGGTTTGTGTATCAGAGTGCGCATTTAAAATTGGTTGCACTGTTTCACGAGCGTACTCACTGTGTGTGGGTGAATGGGCAAGCAAACAGCCAGTCTATGGGGCTATGTCCGCACATCTCCAAAAGTACAGGCAACATCAAAGACCTTTCCAAGACCAAAGCAGAGTATGCATACGCCCGCAGAATGAAATGTCGTCACCGCTGTTGTTCGAGCAACCGTAGTTTTGGCTTCCGCAGCAGCAATCATCGCCTGGATAAACGAGAAGCTTTGTGTCGGTGTGCGTTGCATCAGCGTGAACTTAGCATGACCTATTCAGACAGCCGTTTGGCGCATAATTCAACAGTTTCATCAAGGACCACATTCCGATGGCCGGGCGTGCCCTGCCGTGGTCACTGCAAGGGGCATACGGTTTGGGAACATGCAAGGTATCCATTTGCCCTGCCAACCATGCAAAGGGCCGAGGACCGCAGCGTTTGGTTGTCAGCAACCGCTGCTGTCAAGAATCAAGTTGCTCCCTGTCCCCTGTGCCGCACCTACGCTGCGACTCAAAACCTCAGCAGGATCAACGAGGGACTCGCCAAAGAGGTTCAGCCTAAACATGCAGGGCCAAGCGCATGAACATGCACCATTGGAAATGCTGCACCTATGGCATGCCCGAGACCATTCTGTTGGCACAGATGTGCCCACATATTCGTAGGCTATGACATGCATCTATGCATCTGGTGCCAAACTTGATAAAACAACCTCCTTGACACGATGATTGTACGTTGCTCGGTCTTCTTGGTACAGCTTGGACGCCTCAGTGTTTGCAGGTGAGTTGGGATTTGGATCTGAGAGCAGCGATTGGATGGATGTCAGGATTGCGGACACGTTATAAATCGGGCTCCATGCCTTCTGTAGGATGTCCAAGCAGATGCTGCCATCACTGTACACTGTACGGAAACCGCAAGTGACTTTGCTCAGTGTGCCCTATGTGGGATTCTGCATGTGATCCAGTTCCGCAAAAACTGCAAAACACATGCCGCAACACCCATCTGTTGCACGCGACAACTGAGTTACAGAAAAGCAAGATGCGATGCTATCGTGACACTGGAGGTATATGATCCCTGGCCAGTACCTTTGAAAAGGCATTGTCGCGAAACTGGAACGGCAGCAAATGGAGAAGCAGAGTGTTACCGTTTGGATGAAACAAGGTTGACACAAACTTGACATTGGGAGCCTTTTGCGGATAGTCTTCCGAGAATTCTAAAGTTAGCCTGAAAATCCCATCTTCCCATACTGTACCTTCAGGGCCGAAGATGACAGCATTCCATTGCATAACATTGTCTGGATGTGGCGAAGCATTCACGCCCAAAGGTGGGTCGTTCTGAAGTGCTTTGAAATCCTTGATGAGACGCTGCAGGGAATTCCGGACTTCAGAACCTAGAACGAAGCGTGCAAGTGGTTGGAACAGGATCACCGTTGTCGCAAGCAAGGCGTCACCTTGCGAGCGACCGTTGACATCCCTAGCAACCTAAGTGGTGCGCTGCTGCACGATCACAAAGCTGTAGCGTTCAAGCATATGCAATGGGTTTTTCAGCGGTGTGCGATGCTCGAGTCCGGATTGTGACGATGTCCCGCGGAATATGTCGTTGACGGTCATGTCACAAGGGCAATTGAGAAACTGCACACATCGGCACTCTTACATGCCACTGTCATGCAGCGCGTTGTAGTATGTCGTGAAGTTCCAGCTGGCCTGTTACAACCTTGGCGTACCACTGCGGCCTCGAAGCGTTGTACTGGATGCCTTGTCGCCACCCAGCCCTGCAAGTTGATCGAATTCCGCGCACGCAGGCTTACAATGCCATGGCATGACAGACAAACCTCGTCAATCAAAATTTCCAGGTATTTGTATTTATCGACACTTGTGTCTGTCCTGTGCTGCATCAGTCAACGTAGGCTCTCAGAGTCGTATCGGCCTCTGCAAACTGATGACATGAGACTGGGCCGAGGCCACATATGACTTTGGTTTTGCGCATGCAATTCTTGAGAAAAGGAAACCTACCGCTTTGCTGTATTCACGTGCGCCAGTGCGATGATTATTTTGCCAAGTTATCCTGTGCCAGGTAAAAATTTCACACATTTTACAACGCAGGATCCGTCCATGAGAACCTGTGTGAGTGATGCTACCATTGGAATGGACGATACACTATCCATGTGATTCGACCAACCTATGCCAGTCCTGATGAAGCCAACTGCAGACTTTGTGAGCATGTTTCATTAAGCCACATGCAAGTCCACTTAGAATGTGTATTATAACATATCAGCAAATCCGCCACCTAAAACAGCCGCTTCAACAAGAGCACTAAAATGAAAGAAAGCACAAATGGCACAGAAAAACATACAATATAATATAATTTGCGGTCCATCTTCTGCAGCACATCTTCAACTTTTCCAATCACGTTCTGCACCCTTCCTTGTGCAGTTTCCACGTCGTAATCGAGTGTTTCCACTAAGTGAACTTGACCTTCGACTTCATCTCTGACAGCCACAGCTTGTCCGTGCACTCTCGATACGCTGTGTTCAACACGATCCAGAGTTTTCTCCTGCCTTGTAATGCCATCATGGTGAGCTTGGAGTAGCTCCTGCAAGCACCACCCTTGCATACATTCCACGCAGCTGCAGTGGTTGTTATTATTCTATTATTGAAGGACACATGAGGAAGCTATGACGCCAACGCACTTGATCACTGCGAGGTCGTGTGTCAGCTGTTTCTTCGCCACGGGGGGGCCGAAGAAGACTGGATGGACTTGCTGCCGCAGATGTGACTTCATTGAGAGCATCACGCTGGCGCAGCTGCAGAGCTGCCAAATCATCTTGAACACGCTTTTGCATTGCAACATCGCCAGGCCGCCTGCGCACCCAAGTACTCACATTCATGCTTCAGCAACAGAACATATGACAGAATGAGTCAGTCTTGCCCACGCTTTATGATCCAGGCGCCACGGTCAGCCTGGACTGGAGAAAGCCTGCCATCTGTTTGAAATGTTGATGGGCAAGCTGGTTGATGACACACTACCGCAAGGATTGAAAGTGCAGGCGGTAGCGCACAGAGTATCATGCGACAGCTTTTCGATACCGCCTATGACCTTGTTCATTTCTAGCAGCTTTCTCCTTGCAGACAGAGCATGAGCACTTCTTCTGGAGTCGACGGTCCCGGGCATGGCGGGTTTGACATGTTTCATCTCCCGTCGTGCAGCCGTTGCCAGATCCTCTGCCTGGATTACAAGTGCCCGATGCTTCTCTAAGAAAGCATCCACATCCATGGTTCAAGCTCGTTGGTTCTCCAAGCGTGTAGATATGACAGCCCGCGAATTGGCTTAGGTGCGCGATTCTACAGGAGGCCGCCCCGACACTTCTCCAAGGTGAAATTAGTGTGTTTTATAATTCTGTACAATCGCGGAGTATTTAAACTAGCTGAGCCTTTGGGAAAGTAAGCTGTGACGTGATGTGGATATGTCATGGAAGCTGTAGACAATCGCATATACATGGGCGTACACGGCTGAACAACCTCAGAGGATGTTCCTTCCAATGATTTGCATGGTAAGGGGATAGGTACACTGCTCGGATTCACGCTGAAGACGTCGATCGTTGAGAGTGGCTACAGTGCTACGAAGCATGCATACGGGTGGTAAACACATGCCCTTTCCGATGCTGACGGGTAGTTCAGACCGGTACCGCAAATGCGCGACAGTGCTCCACCAGTCACGTTGCACCCGCTAGTCAAATTTGTCAAACAAATCTCCCAGGTGTAACTTGGTGAAAGGCCATGCTCTGCATTCAAGCATGTTCACTGCTCAACGTAATGACGTCACAACACAAGCGCACTGCGATGTGACTGGAAGTACCCCCAGGAATATCTAGTTGGGACAGTCCGGGAGCCTCTGGCAAAGCCATCTAGAACGTGACGATGGAGCTGGAAGCTGTGATGTGGTTGCGGTCATGGAACCTGGTAGACACCGAAGGTTCCATTGGTGTTGAGGTAACAAAACAGATTAAAAAAACAGCCAATAACACACCTCGAGGAAGAGCGAGAGATGTGCTGGACAGGCTAGATGCCACAGGCAATGGATAGGAGGTGGCTGCCATCGAGGATCATGGTGTGTGCGGGGCTCGACAGTGTAGTCTGGCATTGGAAACGGTCATACACGAAGCTGGAGAATGTATAGAAACCGGTTGAGCCTTAGAGGGAATATCTTAATTGAAAACTCCCAGACGTACGCTCAGGTGTCAACCGTTGTTGTGATCTTAGGTCACACTGTGGATACACGTGACTCAAGCTGGATGTTGTGAAATCTTTCGATCGTGCTTTCGCAAGGCATTGACAGAGTCCCACTGCTATGCACATCTTGGAGCATGAGTGTGTTACAAAGCAGATGTTTGCAAGCTGCGCATGTTGCACGCGCCAAACAGGAGTAGAGAAGGCATGTCACAGATCACGAATATTCCTTGCACTTATGCTTTACAGGACGTGTACTCTTGCCCACCCATAGCACACATCAGGTTTCATAATTCTGTATCACACTGTGGACCGTCAAATGCCTTAATCTGGACTGGCAAATGGCTTCCACTCCAGAAGAGCAAACATCTGTCCGCTGCATGTCGAACCGTGACGCTGAAAGCGCGTGTTGGGTCATGCATGCTGCATGGAATAGATCTGCCGCCACATTGCACATGCTGTACACTTGATAAGGCCATTATTGGCATTACAATGCGTTGGCATTACAATGCCTGCGCCTTGACCTCCTGCGGGCCACTGGAGCGGATCCTGATGCGCTTGCGGTTGTCGAACGTGCGCTCCCAGATGATGGCACCTGCTGCGACGTTGCCACGGTATGTACAGTGCCCTTCCTCCTGGACCCTGTCCTGGCGCTTGATGGTGTTGCGTCAGTGCGGGTCCGCTGCCTCTGTGGCTCCCTTGTCGCTGCCTTCCTTCTTGCGTCGCCAATTTGTGTGGCCACATGCTTGGGCTGTCTGCCGTCATCGCCTGCTTTACGGGATCCTGGTGGTGCTTGTGGCATCCGCCTACCGGATTGGTCCTCTCTCCGTTCATGGCTCACATATCTCCCGCCCCCCGTCCCTGTCGATGTGTTTCCCCCGCCCTGTTCTGACTTGTTGGATGCGGCTGACGCATCCATCCTACCCGCCCCTACTAGTAGGGGCGCTGTGGCCGATGCCCGATTGGGTTTGGTGTGATACCCGAGTTGTATGTATATGTATTCTTTTACTCGTGCACATATGCCTTCAGTGATCCGTTCTTCAAGTGATGAAAGACCATGGTCGCAGGCTTGCTTGGAGAATCAACCAAGATATTTGGAATGCTTCGCATGGCCCTTACACTGCATTGGATGTGAGCATGCATGCTAGATGGATTATGTCCGGATTGCATGAATTCAAGATTTCCCAAGAACATGTCCTGGGTTGCTAAGACTTGCAACGGCATTGCCTGGCATTGTCTGCCAGCACCTTCAACTGCCATGACTCCCCATACAGAACATGCCATTTCTAGGACTGCGGGAGCGATTGCGTGAGGACAAGATTCGAACAGCCGATGAGTTGTGGACTAAATTTCTGCAAAGCTGTGTGATGGGGCCTCCCCTAAGTGGGGGACTCGCAATCATATGTTGGTTGCGATCACTCAGTCAGCTCGCTGCATTGACGTGATCTGGGATCATGTCTTGGAATCGGGTGTGTGTCCTCGGTTGTCTACAAAGCGATCTCTGTGGAGTACCTTGTGTCAAACGTTAACCTTCGCTCTCAGTTCATGGCTGTGCTGTCTTCCAGGCTCAAGCTTGAAACTGTTTCTGTGGCATCATGCGGTGCGCATCTCCCTGTGCTCATGATCTGTGTTTGCTGGCCCTGCCGGCACATGCGTAGACCACATCTGTAGATGTTCAACTGACAGGATTTGCACGCGGGCCCAGTATGCTGACTGTGCAATGATGCCAATGTAGCAACGCTGCTGGCATGCATGCTCTGACGGCGTGGCTGTGCATGCATGGCTGACCGATGCACCCCGCGCCACACTGGAATTCGATGATCCATCCATTGTAAGCATCTACGGTTGCAGATACGAAAGCATCCACTCACCTTGCCCCTACTCCTGGGGCCACTGTGGGTGCTGGCACGTGAGACCCTTTCTCAACACTGGTGCTTCTGGAGAAGGTTCCACGACCTATCCCAGTTCCCCTGCACCAGTGATGCGAGTCATGCCCGGTCAGCATTCTGGTCACTGCGGTCACGGCCGCCAGATGCCCCCATGTCTCCGCCAGCCTCTCCAATAGTGTCTTGGATGAGTTGCTTAAATTGATCGGTGAGCTGCTGCTCTTTCCGTTTCGCTTCTTCTTGATTAAACATTGCCAGCGCCGCTTTCTCCTCTGCTGTGTACACCTGCATAGCAAAGAAGGATGGAAACAAGGTCAGCACCACGCCGCAATCGACGCAGGTAACATTCGATATTACTGAATTTGATGCAATCACTTCATCAACCCATGCAGGACCACATGGCTGCCAATACGAATCCTTGCAAGATGACACTGGGATCGGCAGATGATATTCTACAGCCCGAACCCTTTGGCCGATAACAGCAGCAGACTTCACTGCAAGTTGGTGGATATGCGCTGGTGGATACACATTAGTGGGTACATTGACTGACAGTACAAGATTGGAGCGAAATGCATGCCAGAGGCACGTTGTGTCAGGTTTGCTAGCAGGCGCAAGCGAATCGAAAATGCTGGGTTGGATCTGCATCCGTCGTGTGTAAAACATTCCACGCTGCGTCTTCACTGACGTTACACTGAAGAAGCTGCAGATACAAGTATGCCGACACCGACCAGTATGCAGAGCCTCAACGGGCCTTTCCTACTCTCACAGCCAACGCAAGAGAGCTGATGGTAAACTGATGATGGTTCTGATCGCACCTGGTTCTCCTTGCGAATGCGGATCGCGTTCATACGGCTGTGACGGCTTCCTGACATAACATATCCAATATCTTCAAAGCTTTCAATCTGATCCGATGTCAAGCCAACCTCGCCCCGACGAGGGATCCGTTCACCCTGCCGAGCAAACTCAGCCATCCTGCATATATCTCTGATTGCCAGCAGTGCACCTGCCTGGCCCATAGTGAAGTGAGCACGTGCACTTCTCAGGCGATTCCACAAGCAAGACACTGATGCCCGCGTGATGCCCGAGGCCGTGTCCAGATTGACAATCTGCAGCCTTGCGAGCCGTAGCAAGGCAAGCTGGACCAGGACATAACTACTCAATGGCAGTTCCCGCATGTTCGCCCTGAAATGCAGAGATCCGCACCGTTCTCCTTCACCAGGCCTTAAGTTGATGCCATAGGCACTGGGATCATCCACTCGAGCCACTGGTGGCGGAGCTGGACCCACTGGTCGACTCTCTTCTTCCTGCCTTCGCCGCAGTTCCTCTTGTTCAGTGATCTCAGATTTGTACTTCCATAGCCAGTTCCTGCATGTTGGTGTGATTTTACCGGGGATCGCCTGGGCCCCAGTGTTTGACATATTACCATTACTGAACGCCACATGTGGTTGTACATAGCCGTTCGCAGTGCAAGCAGGGTCAGATCAACATCAGAAACTTCTTAAATGGCACTGGCGTGCCGGGGCGTCTTGGGAAGCCACAACGGCACAAAGCCGAGTGCAGTGTCACAATGCGACCAAACCAGACGAAGATGCCTACAGGTCATGGGGCTACCTGGTTCAACATACTCTGACTGATTTGTTGACTGCCTCGCTCAGAAAGGAACTGAGACTGCTGCGCAGCGTTTTCAAGCAGCAGTGTGCGGCAATGCACTTGCTTGTGTGCGTACATGAAGACACGAAGTTCCTCATGGTCAAACTCTGCTTCAGCAGGATCTGTCTCTGCGTCCCTGGTGTTGGTTGGCAGCAGCTGTTCTCCATGAGGCTCTTTATCGGTGCCAAGCAGTGGCTCGTCTATGGGACTTGGAGACCGACCCCAGATGAGCCATTGTTTCATATCTGCCATCTTCTGGCGTTTCTGACGTCGGTACTCGGTGTAATTGTTGGCTTGAATACTGGGGTCATCATCAATGTCTTTCGCACTGGGCCTGCAGCAATCCAAAATGAGAGAATCACACACATGAGTGACGGCGCAGGTATAAGGTGCACATGTGCCTACCTAGGCGGCAACTGATCCCTACTGCTTAGTTTGTGTCGCGCGCGACCGTCGCTGCTGCGACCGGATGGTTGATCAACGCGCTCTCGTCTCCGAGCTCGCTTCCGATCGATGGACTGGGGAGACACGCTGCGATCACAATGTGCGGTTGGTCTAGAGCCTGGCCTTTGTCGTCTTGGTGCCAGGCGCGTGTCAGCACGGCCATGCCTATCGAGTGTCATCGCGGCCATGCCGATCGTGTCGCCAACCATCACGCTAAGTGCGGTCTTTCACATCACATGTATATTATTGCTACATGGTTTGCACAGGAGTTCTCTGCAAGGTACACGGCTCAGGACTGCCTGATTTGGACACTTCTGTACCATAAGCCACATGAACCTGTAATCAAAGTTCTCTGCATGAAATCGCATGAGTCGCCTCGCCCATGCCTACATATGTAGATGCGACGTTGGAAAAAATCGGGACAGACCTATCTCATCCCTGCGGCGTACACACTGAGTTTGCGTGCTACCTGCCATAATATTGCGATGGCCAGTGGCGTGAAGGGTGCAACAGTGGGAAGCGCAGCAAACTTCTGTGGTATGGCCGTTGAGATAGTAAAGCAGGAGCTATCACTGCAAAAATTCTTACACCCTTTCGGTTGATGATCCTTGCCTGAGAATTTCTTGCCTGGTGATATGCGAGTGCAGCTGAACCCGTTGCCGAACAATTGCGTGTTGGTCGCTGCGCTAGACGCATAGAATGGACGCTCACCCATTGGAATCAACTTTGCTATCTAATCAAGCTGGCAGAGCTCATGTAGCGCGTGAAAATTAGTGCATCCGTGACGCTCTCTGCAGGAATTTGTAAGCTTCGGTTTTTGAATGCTTCAAGCAGAACAAAGTTTCAAGCGGTTTAATCTTCAGGGCAATGATTGATTGGTTTTACAAAATCTGAAGGCTGAAGGTACTATGACTGGTTATCTATTCGCTGCATGTCACTGCCGCGCTGGTTTCGGTTTTCCTCCTTCGAGGTCTCCAAAGGCTGTGTGCACATAACCAGATTCCTGCGCATTAGTTCCTGACTACAGTTCAAGGTACCATATGTGTTTTCTTTTCCTCTTAGCTACAAACCTGTGGACTTCGCCTCTCGAAAACACGACCAGCTGCGTTCGAACGTGTTCGTCTGTTCGCGAGGTCGTCTCTGCGCATTGTTCCAAGTCACAAGTTTGCGGCGCTGGTGCCGTTGTTGTGTTCATCTGTATCATCGCTGTAAATGCGGTAGTTGGTGGCAATTGCTTCGGCAGGTCTGCCACACCAGATGCAAATCGGTGCATGCCTCTCTGTGTACATGTGTTGCTGCGAATGTATATTGCCGTTACCATGTTGCCAACATTGATCCCTCGTCTCTGAGACAGCTCCATGAATGATATGGAGACGTATGACGTTGAGTTTTATGGTTTTTTAACTCAGGTTGCTGCGCAGGTGCTGGGCGACCAACTGGACCCGATTCTCCACGCAGACGTTCAAGACTAGAATGACCAGCAAATCGTTGTGTTTGCTCAACCTTGCAGATACGTTCAAGGAGTTCTGATGATTGAGATATAGATTTTGAATGGCTGATCTGACTCCCCGCAACCATAAACTCGTCGCGCTGGGATCGAACGATGAGCATGGGCAGTGCTGCTACGCAACCCCCCAAAGTATACTTCCCTGCATCGACTCACAAACTCATTAATGGTAGCCTTGGCTGAACACGTATGTGCCTCAATGTATGCGAGCATCCACCGCATAGGCTGGTCATCGGCGCAGCCCGTGACACAGCCAGCCTGTCAATTCCAAGCGGCCAACTCGTGCACATATACCGTGCTATTCAGACAAGTCAGACCGCTGACTGCCAGTGCTTCATCAATGGCCATCTTTGTTGCATTATGTCAGTCGCCATGAGCTCGAGCGTGCCCATGGTTGTTCCGCTACGCGGAGTCTAGTTCATGCTCCAACACGTGGCAATTGCCAGGCGCCCACTACATCACACCTTCTCTGCCATGCAGGTCCTCTAAACCGTCCCCACAGTGCTCCAAATGGCGTCTTTTTCGATGCCATGGAGTCTAAAGAAGATCCGCCCAAGTCAGATCGGTCACATTACCCAAAATACAAGCCTCTGGTTTTCCCTGCACCAGAGCATGATACCTCAAACCCAGACTATACAGGACCACGCATTCTGACACCCCGATTAAAACCATGTGACCCTCCCTCAATGGGGATTTCAGCAACCAAGTTCTGCTGGTCGGAGCCACTTCTGGCGTCTTGTGTTCCGACACCCATACCTGGCAAGCACATGTACAGCACACCTGACGATACCGCGCATGCGGATGAGTGCAGCAGGCACCCGCGACACTCAGCTCGGGAATGGTCCACTTTTGTACCAGTGGCAGGCAAGGATCAAAACAACGAAGTTTTCCTGGGCGCCCGGGACACAGCAGACAATAGCTGTCCGGGTGTATCTGCCTCAATGGCTGGATCAGACACTGCAGCAGGTATGGCTTTGTAATGCTATTCAGCTGAAAAGCTTTATAAATTTCTCAACCACGCAGTCTCTTTGTTGTTCTGATGGCCTTGCATGCTAACACGTCTATAGCAAGGCTGCCATGCGTTCATGCATGATGTCTTCGTGCTGCCCTCAGTATACCGGCTTCGTTCTACATGCGGGTGCTCTCACAGTTGCTATAGCAGCCCCAATTTCAGCACTTGGCCAGTGATGAAGTGTTGCATCCGCTTCAATAGCACAATGTCCCAATTTGAAGCGTAGCAGATGTTTTGTATGCCTACAGCACCGGCATACTGTCACCAAGTTGCATGCATCAAATTCGCATTGATTGGCTAGAAAAACCATTGATTAGATTATGACAAGGCAAGATTTTATCATGCTGCCGCGCGATAAATATGATTACATGAAGTAGGAGCTCTGGCAGCGCGCTTGCTGGTACAGAATTTGATACACAATGATTCCCTCGCACATTGGTCAAGTCCATGTCCACAGCTGTGCTCGTCCGTGGAGGTCGGCAGGCTCCAGGCCTAAACATATTTCATAGCCTTGGTTGCATAACCGCCAATGGCCACCATGCTGCAGACAATGCAGTACTTCCTGCAGGCTCAGAGTGCGAGATCACAGTCGCACTAAACACGGGGAGCGGGTTCGACGAGCTGATAATTGAAGAGAACGAGAGCCCGATGCGCGCTGAGAGCCGCCGCCGGCATGTATTTGTCCCACCAGCAGTGGCAGCGCAGCCAAAGCCACCTATGATGACAATGGAGGACCGGCTGTTGACAGACCGAGAGGACGAGGCAGGCAATGGCGGCCATGAACTGCAGCGGGAAGGGCAAACCGATGTTGGCACTGGAGTAGTTCACAGCGGTCCCGCCCCAAGCAGCCGAGTGGCCGAGGAGGGCGTACTAAGTTTGCATGCAAGCGAGGTGCGGGTGGATATTCAGATTGTGTTGACATGGTCGATGATGTATCACAACTGCTGGAAATTTTTAGGCCTGTGTCACAGCGTCGACTTGCAGGTCTGGGAGGTCATGGTTGCGTGTGGGTGTGTATGTGGCGCTCGCTGTGCCCTCCCTGGTGCAGCTGTCTGGTGGATGTCTATTCATCTTGAGCATGCTGCTAGCAGGTGCAGAGCATGGAGCAGGGAGTGTCGATGACATTCGTATTGGTGACGGGCGGACGGCTGAATCATGGATGTTTATGTCATTGGTTAGATCACTTGTGCGCATTGGATGGCGTGGAAACTTGTCGGCTTGGCGGCATGCAGGCGGGGCATGGCAGTCAGTTCAGCTCAAGGCTAAGCTTTGGGGCTGGAGCAGCATCTGCGTCCAGAGCCACTGCGCACGGCGGAGACCTCAGGCAGGTGCAAGACCATCCAGCAGGCATCAGTGCCACACGGGATGCACCAGAGCTGGGTTCTCTGCCAGTGCAACATGCCCGCCCTGCTGCCACTAGCCCACCGTCCCCATACACGCACCTGCACTTGTCGTGCGACTTCACTGACGACACCCAAGAGGGTGCTTCAGACTTGCACGACTCGTTTCCAGGTGTGCTGCCCATGCACTGAAGTACTCGTGACATCGAGCTCATGCATCATGCTTTTTGTTTGCGTCTTGACGCCGGGAGGACATGTGCAGCAGCCACTCCCAGCAGAGCAAGGCTATCCACTCCGATATTGCAGCTGATTGCGCGGGTTCACATTGATTGTCGTCTGAATGGCTTTGTCACACATGCAATCGTCTACTGCGATGTTGCTTGTGGGTTCCGTTGGTATTGCTTTCTCATATAGATTGGCATCTGCTCACGGTGCAGACGCAGCGTCGGGCAGCACACCTGGCGCGCCCAATGAAGCGGCGCAGCCAACAGTCTTCATGCATCACAACCCGCTGTGCTTGCCGGAAACTTCGGGCACCTCCACTCCTGCCTCGACGCAGGGATCCCTCCTCCGAGCACAGCAGTGCACCTCACCGGCACAACAGGCTGGCGGGAGCCCCCTGCAAGCCGTCGCAAAGCAGATCGGCAGTTCAGACGCTGAGAAGACCGCGAGCAAGGAGACGCAGACATCAAGGCGGTTCACCGTAGCTGCCCTGCGAGCTGCGTTGCACGCACACGATTCCAATGCTTACAGCAGCACCACTGCAAGCATGTCGATCACGGATGTTGCCAGCGAAAGCAGAGAGTGGACGGCGCGGCTGCAAGACAGTGACCCCCCGATTGACGACACAACCCGGAGCCTGTCGACTGTGTGTGAGACAAGCGAGGTCAGAACTGCTTCTGCGGCACAGCTAGGCCGGTCGGGGCGGTCACATGGTTCCTCAGGTTCAAAGAAGCTCAGCGTTCCAGCCGAGCAGCACCCGTGGGCCGAGTCTCTGGTGCAGGGCACAGGAAGTGGGGTGGGGCTTGAGGCGCTTGCCAGCAGCTCGGGTATCGCGGTCGATACATCTGTGTGCCTGTCAGAGACAGGCACACTGTTTCATAGCTGTTGTGAGCCTTCAAGCCTGCACAGCAGCTTTGACGTCACATCGATGTGTGGGCAGTCGCAGGATGCCGGCGTCAATGGAACCACGATGAGTGATCTACACGACACCTCGGTCATGCCACCAAGCTGTGATGGCACAATGGCGGGCACGGAGGCGTTTGAAAATGCGTCCACAAACGAGGCGGTCGGCTACTTTGCCTGTCCACCAGGCGGAGTAGACAAAGAAGTCGAGGGGCCCGTTTTGAGACCAGGGTCTGGAAGAATGGCGGGTTGTGCGACAGCTGGTGTCTTTGAGCGAATGCGGGTTGTGCTGTCATCAAGGCTCAACAAACTGTCTCCACGCCTGCATACGGCTGCAATGAGGTCAGGCGGGCACTTGCCAATGTCAGGCTCAGCAGGTGGTTGCGTCCCTGCATGTCCGCCGTGTGAACAGGCCGCTCAGGTGGTCATGACGCCTCGACACATGGTGGAGCGTCCTCCTTACCCGACTGCTACATCAGCAGCCCTGGCAGACTCTGGAACGGTGACACAAGCTAGCTCGAGCTCTGGTGTCCCACCTACCACTGCCGAGAGCAGCCGGGAACTTTCGGTGTGTGCTGATTCATCACATGAGGCGTCGCATCAACAGGAACCATCGCAGCATGACCTGGCAGACACCAGAAAAGTGGAGAGTGGGGAAGCCACTGGCTCGTGTCCGCTTGATGCAGTAAGTAAGGCAGGGGTTTGTGCGCGGTCCGTGGAGGGCGTGCCGGTATTAAAGCTGCCGCGCTTTGCTGCCAGTGCTGTTGTACCATCTTCGCTGACACTGCCCGTCCCTGCCCAAGACTCTTCTATGATGCATGTTACTGGCGCTGCCACCTCTGACACGCTTGCCACTCCATCACTTGAGTCTGAAGGAGGTGGCACGGCAGCGTCAGGCGTGGGTCCAGGCAAGCATCGCAGACTTGAAGGCTCGACTGATGAAAGGCCACACATTCTGCGGGTGCCACGGGCTGGGCAGGCAATGGACACAGAAGGTAGGGATTTGAGTGATGTGTCGTCAAGCGAGGTTCCTGCACATGTGTGCATGAAGGGGTTGTCTGAGGATGCGGCTGATGCTATGCCGATCCCAGCGGTGCAGGTGTGTATCCTTCCATCTGTGAATGATCAATTTACTCTGTGAATAACCCCTTCTGTCCGTGATTCATCATTTGTGTCTGTAAATCAATGTGTGAAAGAAGATAAGTTCCGATGGGACTTGTGAAGGCTGCATGCATTGTGCAGTGTTGCTTGCGTGTGAGTTGCGCGTCACCGGACTGAAACGACACTTGCTTTAGATTCAATGCAGCATGAACCTCTGACTGATTTGTGTACTCGTTGATTTCGTGGAAAGAACTTCGTGTGAAACACGTCATCATATGTGCCATAACCGCAGCCTATCCGTGCACCATCATCTTTCTTAGGTACTCATTTACCCGGGCTACACGTCGACCCAATGCTCAAGGGTGATGGTGCTTGTCGTCAAATCCGTTTACTCCGTGCAGGCAGTCAGCGGAAGCTGCTCCCTCACCGGCTCACACTCGGGCGCAGCGAGCGTTCTCAACGACTCCAGCACCTCTGTTTGCAGCGCCCCTTCCTTCAAGTTCAGCGTGCAGGATCGCCTCGCTCAACAGCACTCTCTTGAAGACGCCGGCCCCCCTGCCAGCCCCCTTACCCGGGTCGGCACTCACGATGGCCAAGACTCCTCCTCCTCCGCGTTCTGCTTCCCAGACAGTGCTGTTGATGGCAATGCCAGCGAACCCCCTAGCTCGTCCAGCAACTTCGATAGCGCATCGCAAACGACGCTGGCCAGGGATCCTGTCCCTTGCGCTGCCGCAACAAGTGTTAGCTGCGGCGGTCCCCTGCATTGTGCGGCCCCGGATGCATACCTAGCTGTTGATGACAGCAGGCTGCTCAGGCGTGCGGGCATGTCGCACAATGGGCTGTCCGGCTTGGCTGCAGCACCGTTTGCGGCGCTGACACCATGCGCGTCGTGCCCGATGCGCCTCGAGACCGTCGATGAACACACACCGTCCCCTATGCAGCCGCTGCTCGGCAACCGGTTCTACATGCCCCCTGGCTGCACCGGGAAGGTGGCAACAGCGACGGCGCCGCTGCTGCACGCACACCCCAGCATGCATGGGGACCTGTCACCGGATATTACGTGGTCGCCATTCCGGCCGCGTACCACGCGGCTGCCGAGCCCAAACTACTGCTCCCCTGCCGCGCTGGGGGCTGTGCACGGCCACACCGGCCTCCCGCCCTTTGACCCACCTTCCAGCTTTGCAGTCCAGATGCAGTTGGGAAGCTTGCAGCTCTCGCGGGCGCACAGCATCTCTGGGGACAGGGCAGTGGAGTCCAGCAGCGCAGGCATGGCTCCCAGCCGGCAGCGCGGCGACGCCACACGGCGGCCATGGCTGTGCATGAGGGGCACGCCCCGCACGGGCTCGGGAGGAGGAGAAGAGGACGCTGCTGTGGGTGAGGCAGGGGAGGAGAAGGTAGAGGTCACCGCGAGCCGCATGGAGCGGGGCAGGGGAGCCGGGATGATCTCATGGGGGCGGCAGCATGGGACTCAAGGAAGCGACGCGGAGCCGACCGACACGCTGTCGCTACCCCCTCCAGTCGAGGAGGGGCCGGCTCGGGACTGGCGCTTACTGCATGCTGGCAATGGTGTGCACCGGATTGTGCATGGGCCCATAGAGTGGAGTACCTCGGCCACAGGTGAGCTCCTGCTGTTCAGACGCATTGCTTGTGCTGGCGTTGTGCAGACTCTAGTCCTGATTTCTGGAGGTGGCCCGGGTGAATGCACACATGTGAGCTTGACTGCTGAGCAGAGCTGATTAAAAGTGCAAGCACTTTGACAGATTCACGCTACGCCGCACAGTGCGCACTGCAGGATCTGGTAGCAGGATTTGTGCACACAAACTCAAATCCTTGACATGCAAATGAACTGCAAGCAAGCCACTGGCGAGAGCGGGATGCCGTCCAAGGACGTGGTGCATCGAAGCGTGTATGAAGTGCACGGGCGCGTGCCACAGAGACCCACGGTTTGTCTTGCATGCAGCCACAACAGTGTCTCTGTCCGACGCCCTGCTCCCGATGCCGCCAGGTGATGCCGCGACCGAGTCATCTGAGCTGCAGAGCGGCATGCCCGGGGCTGCCTGCGTGACATCTGGGCAAATGTCGAACTACAGCAGCACCGCTCCCAGCAACCCTGACCCGGCGAGTTCTGGTGGTGCCGCAAAGTCGCTGCCCCGTCTGTTAGGCCTTGGCCGGTCAGAAAGGCTCGGCAGTGGCGGCCTCGGACACGTGGCATCGCTGCACGAGTCCCACGAGGAGAATGTGCTTAGCTCGCGGGCGGGCCTGCACGGTGCAGGGGAGGTCATCGGAGTGCCCTGGCCGAGTGCACACGAGGCACCTGGTTCCATGCGAGCACACACAGAGGTGGGCCACGGGGGGACATGGCGAGATGTGCGGTCGCTGCTGGTGCCACGAGGCCAGGTGCAGCACAATGAGGGGGTCCTGGGTGATGGGGTGACTGCGTCCCTGGCGAATGGCTCCAACGGCAGTGCGGCGGTGGGGCGTGCAAATGCTGTCGACGGCGTCACGGTGTCAGATGAGCATGCAGGGCGCGGCGTGGGAGCAGCGGATGGTTTGAGAGGCATCGCTGAGAAGCCGACGGTACGGAGGGCTGGGGTGTCTGTGACTGGGTCATGGAGGGGATTATGGGCCTGCTGTGGCACCAAAAATATGACGGATGCATGAAAGGGACGGGTTTATGTTGCTTTTGCTATGCTCGTACACAGAAAATGGCCGTGTGGTTCTCAGTTGATCACTATGTTGTCAACGTCATTACGGCATGCTGAGGGTTTGATGAGTCAGATGTTGTGAAGAAACACCTGATAGCTGACAACTACGTAGCCCTTATGGCTTGACGGGGCGCACCGTGTTTGCAAAAGCGTCACTTAGGTGTGGTCAACGCCCCCGATGCTGTTGAGGGGTTACTGCTGAGTGCTGAGCCAAGGGGCTGACTGCGCGGCAGAATCGCTGTGTGGTGGCTGAGATGATCACAGCGTCACTTGCTGATCATGTACGGGGCATTTCGACTACGCTGTCGCCAGCGGCTTTCGTTTGGATGTACTGCTGTTCATGTTTTTGTGGATTGACAGATCATGTTGGTCACACATATAGACAGTG
This sequence comes from Ulva armoricana, assembly GCA_032360965.1. NCBI lineage: Eukaryota > Viridiplantae > Chlorophyta > Ulvophyceae > Ulvales > Ulvaceae > Ulva > Ulva armoricana. The sequence goes on from JAUMHO010000007.1 coordinate 3,383,072, forward strand.
TAGGTTTATTCGTAGGATGGGGGTGTGCGACTTGCAGGGCAGATGTGAGCGGCAATTCTTCACGTGATCGCTGCAGCACTCGGCATGTTTAGCAGCGCTGGTTGGCCGCATGGTTCATTCAGCGGTGATACCATGTGATGTATGTGCGGCGAAGTCCCTCAAATGTAGCTTCACTCAAGACTGCATACCGGGTGCAACGGATTGTGCTGATATTGTGCGTTACGCAGTCCGCTTCACACGCAGTATCATACCCAGCTCATTGCACAGATTGCCGGGACTAGTTTCGGAACAGGCTGTGTGTCCAGAATGGACGCATGCAGAGGATGATTGATTAGGTGGTGTGATTCGAGACCTGTACGCTGTTGCTTGATGCACCTGGGACCGTACCTCTCTTCGATGTAACATCATACTCAGCACTGCAGCTATACACGACTCAACGGGAGAGTCCTGAATGCATGTAAGCGAATTGGTCACACCGGGAGGTATCAAGCCTCAGCACGCAGCTGAGCATTCAATACTTATACATGGTGGTTTGCATGTTTCTCTACGTGACACAGCAAGTGAGAGGGGCACTCATGCAGGCTTAAGTAGAGGCACTTCGCATGAATTGCAGTGTTCACCTCGAATACAGTAGGGTTGCATGGATTGCAGCGTATAGCTAGCTACAAGTGAATATGTCAGCTCTGGATACTGTGGCAGGAACGTTGCTGTGAAAAATAAAACACTCGACCGGCATGTAGCAACGGCATGTAGCAACAGCATGTTGCCAATGTGTACATTTACAAGGAGCATTGCATGGCCACATTCTGCCTGCACTGGAGGGGCACAACTCCTGGAGCTTATGCTGTGATTAGTGACCGTTGCAGACAACATACGTGGCATTTTCCGTTCAAACATACATGAAAATGTGCACCGCTGTCTTCAAAGGGACGCAAAGCTTCCAATGCGCAGCCTTAGTCTTCCTTGGGCATGACCGGTCAATATTCTAAGATCTGGTGCCAGAACAGGCATATTGATGATAATCTAGTCGATGGCAACTGAGCGGATGTTTTGCGAGCGCGGTGCTGATGAGGAGCGATTGGAAGCGGTTGGTGATAGCTTGGAAACTGCACTGCTATCGCAGGTGAATGCTACACAGGCTACCGCGTCAAGGTCTTTCAGTAGAGTGTAGGGGCGAAAATTTATTGAAACAGTTGTTCTACCTGTTATCTAACCGTTCCGCGACGGTTCAATACTGGGCGACTGCGGAGCCCTGATGGATGCTGCACAGCCACCCATCTGCGATCGAATAAACACCGTCCACGAACTCACGAACTCTGCCCGTGTATACGGTATGCGCTGTGACCACTACAGTGCTGTTCAATCAAGACCGTCCGCGTCCGATGAAACAGTGTCCCCGTGATGCAAATGCATGAGTGTACACATTCTGGCATCGGTGCTGGACGCAGCCAGTTCACGTGAAGGCATGACTGCACACAAGTATCTATACAACAGGTTACAGCGGTGCATGCGGTTGCGGTCACGCAAGTGGAGCGCTGGCTCTGGGGCTTCTGTTGACACTGGTCGCACCTTGACAGTTGTCTACTCTACTTGATGTGGGAAGCCTAGAGGATCTGTGCCGAAGTATGTGGCAAGAGTTCCAGGCATGATTCCTGATCGTGGCTCCGGTGTTGGTGATCTGGCGTTCTCTGGTTCGACCAAGATGCTCCAGGTTTACCATGAGCTGGTCCAGCCTTGCACTGAAGTACTTGAGACGCGGTTATCACTTCCATCTGATATCGCGCCCATGATTTCCATCTGCACTGGCGTATACGTGCCTCTCTACTTCATTGGCGCAGTGTTATTTGCGGTGCTTCGGTTTACTGGAAGCGTCAGGTGCGCCTCTTCAAGACGGTCATGCAGAATCTCTGCCCCAAATGCTGCAATGACCTAATAATTATGCCGAGAGCTGATTAAGATTTGGTGTCGCGGAATTAATGGCATTTCTGCCTTCAGGACGCCAGGAGTGCCTCCGATGTATGTGAACTCATGGCTGCTGCGTTGCAGGTGGGAAATGGCTAGTGCAGTCCCTTCCATGCTGCATGGATTTATGTCAACGGTTGTCGGAATTTTACTTCTATCAGAGCATTGGCGTGAACATGGGACCTTGGTTGCTGATGCACCCAACACAGCCAAGGACACCGCTCTGCTTCAGTTCTCCTGTGTAAGCCCTGTCCCCTTTCATGTAGCGCACTCCCATGTATTATACACACAGCTTCGAGTCATTGCTTTACGCTGATGTCCACAATATATTGGGACAATGAGCAAGAACTGAACATGTGAACCTGCCATAGGACACTTGTTTCGAGTTCTGTGTTTCCTCTACACGGCAACACTGGACTTGCAAACCTAGGGGTCCTGCTGGCAGCCTCACATGTAGTACGTATGTACGCGGGTTGTTATGTAAAAGTCATCTTGATTGATTTGCAGGCCTACTTTATCCATGACCTTTTCGTTTATGTGGGGATTTTCGCTCCACACGAGCGCTTGTTTGCCATGCACCATGTGGGCGTTTTAGCGTACGCCCCTGATAGACCTTATAGTCACTGCCTTTGCTTATGTATTGCATATCCATCGTTCCTGTGGAGGCAAGGAAGTGGCCTTCCTTTACTGTCTCTGTTTCGTGCCATCAGCATTGCTCTAGGGATGGAGCGTCTCCTGTGCAAATTCGAGAATTTGCAGCGCTTGCAGGTATATGCTATCTACGATGTACATAGGATGTGGCAACATCACAGCAGTGCTGGCCATCACAATGGGGGAGATCACCTCACCCATTCAGAATGTCTGGTTCTTGCTAAAGCATCTGCGGTATCGATACCAGCTTGCTGATCAGCTGTTTGCCTACGTCAGCTGGATGTACTCTGCGTTCTACATCTTTATCAGGAGTGGTTTTGGTTTGTACATGGTGCGACACAGACACTCCTGCAAGCCGTGCTCCTATCATCTGTGTCATCATTGTCGTGACGGTCAACTGCCTCAAGAGGAGATGGTCTTCCTTAGGCCACCATCATTCTTTTGTGTTTTTGACCTTTAGGATTTTTTGACCTCATTCTATGACTTTTATGCTACCTGCGATTCTAGAATAGTAGAACATATTCTGTGCACTCACTGGCATGATCTGATACCGCTGTGGGCGCAGCCCGCTGCCTGAAGGTCGTTGGTATCATCCAGAATGCATGAGGCAAAACTGTATGCGTAAACTGCATACGGAAAAGTGCAATGCATGTAGCAAAGCTGTACAATACACGCTGGAGTGCTGGTACGGCCACCTGCTCTGAAAATGCGGCGCCTGGCTCAACACCTGCCACTGATCGCGCCGTCATGCCCATAATGCAGGTGCTCTACAATACAGTCAAGGTGATGTATGCCCCCAAATTCCCGGAGAGCATACGAGCGTTTCTGATCTTCATCCTGTGTGGGGGCTGTATGGCATCTCAGCTGTGGTGCTACAAACTTTCCTTTCGATTGTGGACAGAATACCGTCCAGCATATGGCAAACATCGAACCAACAACGCTGATAATTCCAATGGGACGGTGCCAAACGGAAATCACGCAGGAATTCCTGCCAAGGCAGGTGGGACCAGTTCAAATGGTGCCCAGAAAGACCGATGACGATGACGTGTTGCGATTCAGACTCTGATGTTCCCTTATCATGTCTCTCCAACTCGCTGCTTCATGAATGGCTGTTTCCCCGCTGCTGAGCAATACAGAGTACTACAGCACCGAGGACTGCAGCACCGTGCGACTGTTCTGTGTTCCGGAGGTGCATCTACGATGGGAGTGCCTCCTTGGCTTGCTGCCTGAGAGCTGCTGTGCTCGAAGTCTTCCTCTGGACTTGTTGGTGTTCCATGTTGAAGAATTCGACAAGGGCCCAAGTTGACCGAGTGCACCTTTTGCCCTGATGGGCGCTTTTCGATAGGACAGTGTGCTTGGTAGAGCTGATTTAGGGTAAAATTTTTATGAGAGCCTCTGAATCACTCAAGCTGGAGATTAGTATGTGCGTGTGCATCTACAGTGTGCCTGGTGTTGGTCCACAGGTGTTGGATTGTTCCTGGCATGACGTGTGAGCATTCCTGGGTTTGGACGTCTGTGATGTCCACAGTTCAGCCATTGTTCACAAGCTTGACATCTGTCTATACCAGCTCAACATCGCATGAGTGCATTACCGCTGCTACAGGCACCATGGAGGGCGCCGGGTGTTCCTCTTGAACATGGCATTGGCAACTACCGGTTCGAGGCTTGCACACTACCTACATTCGCAATGCGATCTGCCATCACTGTACAAGTGTTGAAACCTGCTTTGTACGATCGCATGATCTCTTTTTATGAGAAACACTTCCAGCGTGGACTGAAAACTTCCACCATTCCGCAGGAGGTTTGCCATGGCGGTGCAAGCAGATTTCTGATCTGTAGCGACGCTGGTTCAATCTTTCGTGCATGAGGCATCACGTAGCATTTCGCTTCACTTCTACTCTGACATTCTCGTTGGATTGTGAACTGGGAGCATAATTATCGTGCTGCTCTTATGAGTACACACGCCAGTGGGACTCACTTGAGCACATCGTTCAGAAGAAGTGTGAGACCGAGTCCGCAATGGATGACCTTGAGTGTGCAGAATGGAACCGGTGAAGTGCAGTCGATTCAACGCCAGATGCCTTGGAACATGATTACCTTAAATTCAAAAGAGCCTGCAGAGTTTGACCACGGGAAACGCGGGTGCGCCATTGCAACAGCGCCAGATATATGCAGCAAAGCACCTTCCTGTCAGAGAGGTGCTCAGACATATGCGAGGAGATAGTCTGTGCTGATGCGAAGTAGGTGTTTTGCGGCTAGCGCAAACCAGTGATGATGACGAGCTCGTCATGCATACATTCAGCATCCGGATAAATGCTTCATCAACTATCCCTGCGAGCGGCGCTGAGAGATGGTATAGTTCGCAGTTTCCTGTAATCTGCGGCTGTCTGAACTGTGGCCAGCCAGCTCTACAGCGCTTGCATCACGCGGTGATAGCAACGCGTCCGCAATGCATGTGCCTGGTGAACTGAACCACGTCCATGCCCTAATAAGTTGGGATCTTGTACTACACACGACGTTGGCTGCCGAGACTACATATAGCCTGGTGACGAGACAGATTGGCTGTTCAAATAAGTCTTGCACATCCTGTTTTGGTTGCTGCTTGACCAAGGCTCCGTCTGGAGCTCAGATAATCCCATCCCTCCAATAATTCAAATAATATCAGCCTCATACAGTGGGATGTTGCCGCTCCTGAGCTCGAAAAGCGGGGCTCCGTTATCTGCCGAGCATCCCCGGTCATCAAGGGGATTAAGTGCGACATCGCTGCGAAGCCGGTGTACAGGATGGAATCTGCTTGGAGGAAGTTGTCTCGCTCTGTCGTTTCTTACTCTTCTATACGTTATGTTTGAGGTCATGACAGGCTCTTGGGGTAGCCAGTTGGAACAACTACAGCAGCATATTCGAACTTCGGGAAATGCCAAGCAGAGCGATGTCCTAGTCATGTATATTTTCAGCAATACAGATCCCCAATACCTCAATAATTTGGAGTTCTTCCTACGTGAAGGCGTTCACGCGGGAGACGGCTGCGAGTACATTTTTGTCATCAATAGAGACCCCGACGAAGAGGTGCGCGCAATCATGATGTCTGACACGTTCGCAGACAGCACCATAGTGTAACATGAAAAGAATTTATTTTTTTCATTTTTAGCTGTATAGTATTGGTTCGGACGCCTGTTCCCTGGTGATGTTATGGTTCAGCTGTGCACGCTTCGTCTGCTGTATTGTCTGCCCGACATGAATCGTCGCGAAGTCGACCTTGACGTCTGAGCTTAACTTGGGTGTATGTTACACACGATATTGTCGAGTTATTCAAGTGCCAAATTTGGTACACCTGTGATCGGTGAGTTCATAGTGTTAACGCCGCGAACGTGCTCACAAACATGTGCCTTGGGTGGACGAACTGCAAAGTGGCACTTCGTCCTCACGTAGGAGCTCTTTGTTGAGCTTTCCAGGTTTAAATCGGGAATGTTTAGCTTCAAAGCATATATCTCGCCAGCATGTGAGCCGCAGCTGGGGGTAAGCACTCGCCGACACAGACATCAGGTTCAACTCTTGTTTTCGAGAGATGTGCATCACTAATTCTTTTGCAGCCCTGTTTTGAAGAAACCACATCCTTTTGTCACTGACTGCGTGCATGTACAGGTTGTGGAGCTGCCGGCGTTACCTTCGAATGCACGGTACGTGCTTCACAACAACGAATGCTACGACTGGGGAACGTTTGGATGGGCGTTGATGACACAGGACATTGATGTCAATAATTACAAGTACTTCGTCTTCATGAATTCGTCGGTCAGAGGCCCGTTCATTCCGGCGTACCTAAGAGTGCGATTCGCGTATGTATTTTTATAGTGCATGCGGTGACACAGTAAAGGCTGTAGAGATCGAGGGCAGTGGAATCTTTCTCTGCATGAGCTGCAAAACGTCTGCCCTGCTATCATTCACAGTATGCAAGCCCGCCAGTGTGCCCGCCAACACAGGGAAAGCATGCACCACAATCCTGTCAATAGAGAACTCACACAACTGGTCACCGTCCTTGTGGAAAGCATATGCATGTACTCCAGATAGATCTCCCAGTTTCGGACTGTCCCTATTCGTGTTCAAAGTGGGCTCTCTGATTCATCTGTCATGCGACTAGCGTTTGTTTTGTTTTGTAATGCGTGCACATTGCATTTGCTGAAGCACCCAGACTCACAAGCTCCTCGAGATCAGAATTCCAATCCAGTTGTTGTTTGTCTGCAAGTGTGTTGTGTTGAATTGTACATGTGTGTTCTTCTTGTTCTCATTGGTGTGTGGATCAAGCGCATGTCAGACACATGAATTGTCACTTCCAGCTCATCATTTTGTCTCGTTCACGCATGCGCAACACACATTGTAATCTCGCAGCATGTAAACTGCAGAGAGGGGACTTTCTGGTTTTTGTTCATGTCATCACGATCGGCAAACCGCATATGTGTGATCGTTGACGCATGGTTCCTGTGATATCTGATGCACTGGATCCATGCTGTACAGTGATCGGCAGCCCTGAGCTGTACCATTTCTGTGTGTAGGGCCGAGTTCACTGGGCAGATGTCCTTTTCTCCAAACTGAACGACCAAGTCAAACTTGTTGGACCTACGATCAATTGTGAGGGCTCCCCGCTGTCCGGCAATGTCGCTGGTACCTGGAGGCACAACCCCCACGTTCAGAGCTATGTTGTAGCTACTGATAGAGTTGGCATGCACTTGCTCCTGACAGATCCAGGAGTTTTCCAGTGTTACGATAACATGTGGGACACCATTTACTATTCTGAGCTGGGTTCCAGTGCTGCCGTCCTTGAGGCTGGATACAATATCGACTCTCTTATGGTGTGTCTTTCCATGTGCTGTTTGAGTCAGTAACAGTATTTGGCATGTTCCTGCCCTCTGCTGTGGGATGTTACCGCCTTCTGCAAAGTCTGTGGCCGTTCTTGAGACCAAATCGTGTTAACTGGTGTCCCGGAAGATGGCCCAAACGTTCATAGTCCACGTTGCCATGAAACATTTTGGATTTGTTGAGCGTTCCTGCATGACTCCCTGGTGGCTTAATTGATCAATTAACACTGGTATGGATCATCGATGGCCTGTAGAGGCCTCCGTAATTGATTCAGGCATGCCCGAGTGTCAAGCATTGGTATCATGCATACCATTGAGTGAATCAGGCATTTGTAGGTGCGATATCAAGGCGTTGATTGGAGGCGCAAAGAAAACTGGGGTTGTAATCTTGAGCGCAACCCTTATGGAAATCACTACTTAGATGGTGGCTCGCTGGAGGCCATGGAGGTTATGTTTGTAAAAGTCAAGCAACGGCTGCTTGATCACGCTTGGACGTATCCACTCGCTGCACATCACTACGATCGATGGCTAAGTGCAAATGCCTTGGTGTGTTCTCTTGCTCCTCTGTTCGATGCAGCATACAATCCCAGATTTGTCCAGCATGCTGTAATGCTTTCTTACATTTGTACGTCTGATATCTAATGACTGTGTGTCACTTGGTAAGCAATTGCAATGTGCAGGGTGTCCCTGACATTATGGCCAATGATTATGTGACCAACACTGCTGAGTACCGGCTTCCTGCTGTTGTGACTGTCGCTCTGCAAGGGCAGCAGTGCTTTGACTGTGACTACTATCGTGAAACAAGCCAAGATCTGCCTCAGGAGTTTTCCTGCACCCAACTGTTTGAGCACTACATTAACAATGGACAGTTCGAAGGCCGGTCGTACAGGTGAGTCATGATGTCATTGCATTTACTGTTTGTTGTGGTTCCGTAGAACCAGACAGGCAGACCTGTGATCGGCTCTCTGCACTTGTAGTCCGGTTGCGGCTGTTTCATGGTTGATGATGCATTACTCCTGATCATGTTGCCATTGGATGCAGGATGAAATGCAAAATTCCAGCTGCCGAATTGCTGCCATTTAATCCTGGCCCTGAGTTTGCTGCTGCGCTGCCACACGTTTCTGCCGAGCGCCTTGAAGAGTTGTTTCGAGAGCATGAGGCTAGGATGATCGAGGCCCTTCCAGACAATGGCCTTGGAGCAGAGGCAGCAAATGCATATGTGGCTCACAACGCACCTACCTCATTGGAATCTGATGAAGGAGTGCGAGCGCTACCAATGATGCGGGGCATGGGGCCAAGCAAGCGTGTCACGCTTTCAGTGGCAGGCATGGGCAGTGGGGCATTGGGAAGCGTTGGCAACACGGGTGGGCCTGCTCATTCTATCAGGCGCATGGCTAGCAGCACAGATCAAGTAGGACATGGTGCACGGTCAGCGGTGATGCCTGCATCACATGCAGGCGCACACAGGCAACTTGCAGGTACACAGTACATGAACAGCGGAACGCAAGATCTTGTCATGAGGTGACAGAGGGCGGACGTCGTCCGGACGTCTGCAGCACCGATTCTGGTGAAGTTTGCCATCAAGGCATGCTTGTTGGCCTAGGATGGACCTCACAGATGGCATAATGCTGTGCTGACAAATAACAGCTGATTTTTAAGGGCGGCAGCCCTGGTTTTTGGTAGATTCATGTGTCTAGCAGGGTATCCCACACATGCTTGGAGTGGAATCTGCACTTGAGCTGGAGGGCATTGGCTTCTCCACATCAAATAACTTCATACATGTCTGAAGGACATAATCAAATAATGGCAGATGTTTCTTTGGGCAAGGTCTTTTATTCTGCACGTGTTATGGGTGCATGCCTTATGATACCCTCTGTTTTTGTTCTGCAACTTGATGAAACTCTTGTTCAACATGCGCATCTTCGCGGCACCATACGCATGCTGCGGCTTTCAGGTCGTGCTTGCCTAATAATAGATAATCGTCATAGTTGTGTAACACCTTCTCAAACACCTGTGACAATATCTGTAAGCCAGCATGCACTGGATTTGTTTCACAAGATACTGGAGTGGCTTGTGCATCCCCCGCTTATGAATTGCAGCGTCTCTTCACTTGAAACTACCCAGCATTGTGATGCCAGTGTGGATCGTCAGGAAGGAAGCCTACTTTGCAGTGCTGTTGCCTGTAGACACTGATGGTTGACCAGGACTCAGACAGTGGTTCTGTGTGGGAGGGACTAGATGTCCGAATCGGAGCCAGTAGATATTGTCATAATCATGGGTATTCAGGGGTCAGGCAGTGTAGGCGACGCACTGTCGGGTCATGCCATGGGCACACAGATTCTGTGAGTATGCTGCCAGCGGACTGCCATTGGCCTTTTTTACAGCATGCCCCTGTCTACGAGTTGGTCCGTCTACTTGATGTTGATACATGTGCATGAAAGAGCAGCTCCGCACAGGTTCGAATGATACATGTGTCAATGGGGGTGGTGATCTGTGATCTAGCGCTGCGTTGTAGCGCTGGGTTCTATCATGCACAGGCAGTCACCCTTGCACCGGCGGCGGTGTTATGGGACGCTGTTCGCCCCTGACATACTGAGGGTGTCTTGGTGTCACACTGGTCTGAGTGTGGCCGTTCGGCCCCTCCTAGTATACTGCGGCCACACACACAGCAGGGATGGGTGCTTACATACACCACGGCGTGCAAAAGCTGAAGCATACACACTCAGACTCAATGTCCCTATGGATACGGCGATGTAATCATACATACTCAGGCCGACAGCCAGATCATCAAGACCGAGCAGCACCACTGGGCTTTCCATGTCTCAAAAACATGTCCATGGGGACTCGTAAGGGCCAAGTGACACTGAGCACACGGATGTCATTTCCGCAACCATTTCCAATCACCCAGGCCCACTCTCCTTTCACAGTGTTTAGCACTGCACGTGCTGGTAACAAGCTGTTGCACATCGCGCATGCATCCTGGCACGCTGCCGCAGAAGATGGGACACATGATTGCAAGAGCACTGTCCAGCCAACTCGATCATCAAATCTGCAGCTGCTATCTACTGGCAGGACCTGCCTGGGGTACTTTTAAACGGCCAGTGCCGCACCGACAGGGCATCAGGGCCGCTGACAGGCATCTGCTGCGGTGACGCTGGATCACCAGGCAATCAAAGCCGCTGACTCGTTAAACACACCGTTCTTTAAAAACAGATCCCCATCAATCATTCGTACCATGTGGAGCCATGCCTGGGCCCCTTCCTTCTTCCATCAGTTCTTCCATAAATTCCATACTGGCAACGCTGCAGAAGCACACACCCGGCAGCTGCGCGAGATGCCAATCGCAAGATGCCAATAAAAAACGGCCATTCCAGACCAACGCCCTTTCACTGAACCATGCAGTGCCAGACAGGATACGGCAGGCCCCGCAGACACCCTTGGGCAGTTTCAATCCATCGGAGGCCTCTCTGATCTGGAGCAGTGTCTGAGCGACCGTGGCCGACCGCACCAGCGAGCCTGACGTCCGCTTGCCCCACAGCTACGACTGTTCCACTGGGGTTGCCATGACCAACCGGCGTAACCCGTGGAGGTCGCCGACCGGCCACACCCCTGTTGCCTCACGACGCGCCACTCATGCCAGGACGCAGCCGCCCCGTTATCCCTCTCCAGATTGCTGCTCACGGCGTCTCTCCAACGCCGTACATCGCAACCGGACCGGGGGGGTCTTGTGCGGGATATGCATGCGGGCCATGCATACGCGGCCCAAGGCCCTGATGCATGGCTGCCCTGGTGCAGGTGCCCCTGTTGCCACTGCGCCCCACCCTGACTGTCGCCGCCTGGTCTGCCGAGGATGACACCGGTGACGATGCGGCGGCGAGCGCCATGCCGGGGCCGCAGCCACCCGAGGCGCCAGCTCCTCTCACAGCCACCGGCTCTCACCACGGCACCCGCGGCGGTGCACCCCGGCGCGGGCACAGCCGAGTCTCTGCTCCTGACGGTGTCAGACGCCCGATGGTTCCATTCGAGGTCGGATGCCACCACAGCCACACCTGATGCATGGCCAAACGTGTACCATACCCAACCAGCCTCCCAGCACGAGGCACCACCGCGAGCCCCTGAGAGAGGCCTAGCAGATGGTTTGCCACCTGCTGGCACGTAGGGACACCCCTCCAGCCACAGCTGGCGCGGTCGTGCGCCGCAGCTCAGCCCTTCATGCAGTCGATGCGACCACAGGCGATATCTTCCTGAACCCTCTGGAAGCTCTGCCGCTCCTCGGCGGACAGCCGCACCGGCTGCAGCTGCTGCGGCGCCGGGTCGCGATCCACATCCCACTCGAATGTCTGCAGCACCGCAGCACTTGAGTGCCTCCTCACCCAGAGACGCCCGCCGCCCTGCTCTGCCCAAACCCTCCCTCATGAAATCCAACACACCTCACACCCGGCATAGCTGCCAGCACACCCTGCCGGTCGTCCGAGTGACACCTGCCAGCACACCGGCCAGCACAGCACGCGCAACCGGCATGCATGCTGCGGCCACCACACGTTCAAGACACCTCGAGGACACGACATGCAACATTGAGGCGTTGAGGCAGCGCATGGTGGTGGTGGTGGTAGTGCCCACGGCATGGGCGTCCATACCCGGGGTGTACGGGGGCTGTGGGGGGCACTCCCGTGAGGGCCGGAGCAGAGGCGAAGCAGTCGAGGCGGTGGGGCTGCCAGAGGGCGTACCGCTGGGAGGGTGGGAGGCGGCAGCTCGTGGCCGTACCGCGTGCTGTGCGCTGCGCTGCGGCGCATGTGGTCGTGGAGCTCGTGCCGCTCGAGCTCGTCGACGGCGGCGCGAGCCTGCACCGCCCAGTGCGCGACGCTGTCGTGGAACCCTGCAGAGGCGCTGCTGTCGATGAGGAGCGGCGGTGGGGCTGGGCAAAAGGGTGTGCGGTGGAGGAGGGTAGGGTGGGGGGGGGAGTCACCGGGCTGCTGGTCCGGGGGGAGCGCGGCACCGCGGGCAGGCTCCGTCAGCAGCAGGCGGCACTGGCAGACTCGGCACGCCGCTGCCTGTGGAAGTACGTGATGCAGCGGTGGTGTGAGACGAAACACGTTGAGCTCTTGCCGCTCACGCGTGTGCCCGGCGCGGTGCACCGCCCGATCGTACAGAAGCACACACCAGGCAGTGTCGGCGAGGGACACTGGTGGAAACGGCACATGAGCATCACGGCTGTGATCGCGGCGGGTGGCACACCAAACGTGATCACGGTCGCATTAAGGAGAGGCACGACCTGGCAGCCGCGCGCTGAGCAGAGGCTTCGAGCACGGCAGACAGAGCTGGGTTGGGGCGGTGGCAGGAGGGGGGGGGGGGCACGTTGCCTACCGGCTAGGCATGTAACGCATGGCGCGCCGCGCTCGTAATCTGGCAGAGTGTCACGCGTCATGAGGAGCTCTGGCGCCGATTCCGCAACAGCAGTGTTTCGGAGTGTCACGCTGCTTGATCTGCCGACACGTGCGGTTGCGCAGACTGAGTTCGGACTTGTCACGGACGCCCCGGGTGCTGGACGTTGGCAAGGTCGCACCGATGCATGCCGCGGAGGAGTGGTGCTCGACGGCGTCGGGCAGAGGCGACTCGCCCTCCCGCAGGATCTGCTGGAGCTTGGCAAAGCGGTGGGCCACGAGGTCGCGGTACTCTGGGCCGTTGGCCGCCTCGCTGTCCACGAGCCACTCCTCAGTGAAGCGGGAGCTGCTCTCGAAGCCGAAGAGGTCGGCGAGTGCCTGTACAACGGTCACGCCGCTGTGAGGGAACATGACAAGCAGCCGGCTGATAGGGTTCCACAACACTGCCCTGTTGCCTCACACAGACACGGAGGCATGAGCGACTCGAGCGGCTGGCGGCGTCGCCCTGATCTGATCAACGATGATGGCATGAGAATGCAGCATGCACTGCAAGAGGTGAGCACATGTTCTGCCCAAGTACATTCGCCAGCACACTGTTCATCCTATGGACTTCCACGATGCACGGTCCTGCGCACCTCCAACTCAGGGTCCAGTGGCTGCAGCCCCTTGGCCGCCATAAACTTCTGAAACACCTCCAATCCGTCCGGCCCAGGTTCCTCGCCACCTTCCTCGGCATGACCACTCACGCTCTTCCCCAGCTTGGCGGATCCAGCACTGCCACCGGCGCCGGTAGGTGCAGCAGCAGGGGCCTCTCCTGTACGAGACTGGACAGCGCCACACACCGGGCTGCCCAAGAGCGGCTGCGAGCAGGCAGCTGCGATTCCGTCATCGCCACCGTGCGTCGTGTGGGCGCCTGTTGGTGTCTCGTGGACGGGCGGGGTGGTGGCCAAGGGGTGCGCAGCTGTCGGCGGCGCCGTGCCGGGTGCTGGCGCCGTAATCGGGTGTGGATCTGTGGCTGTCGGGGCGGGTGTTGCGGCGGCGGCCGGAGCGGCGCCGCGGGTCTGCCGCGGCTGCCGGTGGGACGGCAGCCGGCCGGACCGGCCGCTGCGGCGCTTGGGGGCCAGGGGGGGCTTTGACGGTCGGCGCCGCAGCGCAGGGGCCCGCGCGGTCGGGGCGGGAGCGGCGTCGTCGTCGGCCAGTGCGGCTGCCGCTGCTGCAAACACCATGCCGGCGCCGGCGGGTGGAGCGACGACCGGCGGTGCAGTTTGCACGCCTGTAGCCACGCCAACCCCCCCGTGGGGGACGGTGGGTGGCCGGTGCCCCTCCGGCACCGCGCTGCACGAGGCGATGCTGGTGGGGGGGGCAGCGGCGACTGTGGTCACAGGGGGAGCCGGTGGTGCCTGGTGGCCACGGAGGGGTGGAGGCAGTCCAGGGATTGGAACAGATGGTGGCACCTGTGGGAAGGCCGCAGCAGGTGCGCTTTGGCAGGCGGCCCTGGCATGAGGATACGTGCTGCTGGTGTGCCCGGGAGCCTCCTGCCAGTCCATGACGCCTCGATCGTTGTGAGACGGGGCGGATGCCATCACAGCGGAACGGTTGCATGCGTGTGGGCGTGCGTCGGTGGATTCCGGCCGCTTGTGGGGGGCCGTGTAGGGGACTGCGGCGGCGGCCGCCAGGCCGCTGTTGGCTGCTGCGAGGCCAGTGGCCATCAGGCTTCCTCCGGCGGCGTTGGCGGTGACGCGGCTGCACGTGGCGTCGTCAATGCGGACCGCTTGGACGCCGCCCCCCTCGTCCCAGCCGCCGGCAAAGCCCGGGGGGGGCGGAGGGGCGGCAGCGGTGTCGGCCGGTCGCTTGCAACCGCGTTGCAACCGCGTTGCAGCGCCAGTGGACGCCTCGGGAGCCGGGCCGGCGTCAGCGAGCGCGGGTTGAGGCAGCGGCGGTGATGGCGGTGAGGTGTTTCGAGTGCTAGCATGCATGGCACGCATGCGTGTGGCGGCGCGGGTGGTGCGGGGGGTGGCGCGCGGCTTGACGTTGATCGTCTTGCCGCCTTTCTGGATGGTCCTGGACACCCGTGGCTTGGGTGCGCCGTGTGCCGCGGCAGCGCTGAACACCACGGTGGCGGCAGCGGCCTTCGGCAACGGGGCAGGCCTCGGCGCGGCGGCAGCCCCGGCGAGCGGGGGTGTCTCGGCTGCAGGTGGCGGGCTCGTGCGTGATGGATCCGGACGAGGCTCCGATCCACATGCAGCCACACTTGAGGCAAGGGGCGGCAGTGGCGGAGGACGCAAAGCGCCTGCCGCCGGAGACGCCCTGGTTGGAGGGCCTTCACCCGCACCTGCGGCCGTGGTAGGCGCGGCGATGATGCATGCAGTCACGCCGCAGGCGGTGCCAGGCAGGCCGAAGTGGGGGGCGCGGTCGAAGTTGGAACCGGGGGGGATGTAGGGCGCCGCTGCGGGGGCAAGGGGGCTGGGAGGTGGAGGCTGCAATGCTGGCTGAGGTGGCGACGGCGCCGGTGTGCCGGGAGCCAGGGCGGTGGCTGAGGGTCTAACGCGGCCCCCGGTCGCTGACTGGACACTACATGTGGCTGGGTGTCCAGTCGGGCCGGCTACGCACGGAGGTGTGCGCTGCACATGCGGTGCTGCCGCCGGTGTGCCTCGGGCAGTGGGCGCGGTCAGCGTTGGCGGCGACACAGGGGCGGACGCTGCGGCGAGATCCTGCTCGCGCTGTGCATGGCTGGCGTGCATGTTGATGCCGTCGGAGGCGGCTGGGGTGGGGGGCTGGGAGACGTGTGCCGTGGCGAGGAGCATGTGCTTGATCTGCTGAGTCAGATGCTGAGTCACCGCCCGCTCCTCCGCCTCCCCGATCTGCAGCGGCTCAGAATCGGGCACCTCGGTTGCTGTGGCGCGTGCCGACGAGACTCCGGTGTGATCTCCCGGGCTGCGCACAGCCTGCGGCAACACTCGTTCGTCAAGCAACACATCGCAGCGTCGGCCTGGTGCAGACTGTCGGATGCGGGAGGGGTGTGCGGCAGAGAGGGGACGTGGACAGACCCGCACCCCGGGATGTCCACTGGGAACCCCCTCTGCCGCGGCCGACTGCGCGTTTGCCCCCATCTTTGAGTGTGCGGCCAAGTGCGGGCTCCGCCGCAGCAGCCGCTCCCGCTGCCGCCGCGCCAACGCGGCCAGCCCCTGCCTGACAGAAGGCGGCGCCTCTCCCAGCGCCGGGGCGCCCTCGGGCTCCGCAAACTGGAGGTACCTCCGGGGGCCGGAGCTGACGCCCCCTGCAGCCACCCCACCGGTGCGCTCGCCGGCCGGGGCAGCAAGGAGAGGTCGCGCGAGTCCTGTGGATGCGGAGGCCGGTGAGTGGACGCCCGCAAGGAGGGGGGGGCTGGCGGCGACGGCCCGGTGTGGCGCTGCGATGCTGCTGGCCTGAGCGAGGGTCTGAATACTGTCTGGGGCAGCGCCCCACCTCTTGGCGTCTGCAGGTGTGGTGGAGGTGGACAGGAGTGAGGGGCGGTGGTGTGGCTGTGGGGGCCCACTGTGTCTTGACAGTTGGGGGGTGGAGTCGCTGAAGATGGAGGCAGTGTCTGGATCCGGGAGGTCAGGGATCGGGCCAGTGCCA
Source organism: Ulva armoricana (assembly GCA_032360965.1). Lineage (NCBI taxonomy): Eukaryota > Viridiplantae > Chlorophyta > Ulvophyceae > Ulvales > Ulvaceae > Ulva > Ulva armoricana. The sequence goes on from JAUMHO010000007.1 coordinate 3,399,534, forward strand.
GCGCGTGGTGGCGTGGCGTGGGGGTGCGCTGGTGCGGCTGTTGATACCTCTGGCGGGGCTGCCGTGGAAGGGGGGGTTTCGGGGTTGCGGGGGGTGATGGAGTTGGGGGCACTGGTGGAGGCGGGGTAAAGTGCGGGCGGAGAGCCGCGGCGGAAGGTGTGGAAGGTGGGAGGGGGCGGCAGCGCGGCGAAGAGGCGCGTGGCGGCGTCGGTTGGGGTTGGGAAGCGCTCCGGGCGGAGGAAGGCGAGCGCGGCCTGGCGGTCCAGCTCAAAGTGGGAGAGCGGCCGGGGGGTGGCTGCAGGTGCGGTGGCGGTGTAGCCGGTGCCGTCCGGGGGCTGCCGCTCTGCATGGCACTCCGCGTTTGGCAACGGGGGGGTGCATCGATGGGGAGCCCTCATCTGCTGCGTGGCGCTTTGGGGGTTTCATTGCTGACGGTGCTGCGCAACGGCTTGGTGACGCGCCTTCACCACTGCGGGTGCGGTGCCGGCAGCAGTGCGTTGGATGCAGAGGAGAGCGGGCGTCGCTGAGGAAGGAGCGCGGGCCTGGCCGCGCACGGGGGTGGGGCACAGACGAGAGGCACAGCACGACACAGCACGGGACAGCACGCAATGGCACTACGGCCTGGCAAGGCAAGGGCTGATGCGGCATGGCTTAGCAAGGCTGCAAGGTGAGACCTGGCTGAGATCCAGTGCTGCGCTGTGCAGGGCCAGCTGCTGTCCATCTTTGCAGTTGAGTGAGAAGAGTCCAACGAAAACATAGCGGGGGGGGTTAGGTACGGCAGGTCACGGTGAGGCGGAGGCGTGGCGGTGCTGCTGGCCTGCTGCTGGACGGCCGGGCACCTGGCACCATCATGCATGGGCCATGCACCGCTGGGGAGGTGTGGCGCACCTCCAGCTGCGGCACTGGCGGATGCCCCATCCGCGGTCTGCTCCGGTTGTGTCTTCATGGCGGCTGTGGATGCGGCCAGTTGCTCTCGGGTTCTCTGGGGTCCGGCAACTGCAGTGGGTGCCGGGGGGGGCCGCGGATCGGACGCGGGAGGCTGCGGATAGGGGTGGCTGCGGTGGTCATGGGTGGCCGGGGCGGGGGAATGAGGCGCAGGCGGGGGGGAGGTGAGGGGCCGCTGGGGCCCGATTGGTAGCGGCTTCCGGGGCGGGGGCAGCTCGACTGTTGGGAAGCGCTGGATGATGACCGAGCGCATGGCAGCCTGCATCGGCGACGGGGGGGGGCTGCTGTGGGGAAGAGGGTAAGCGTGCGGCTGTGGCAAGGGCGCGGGAGAGGGGAAAGTGGCTAAGGGGCAGACGTGATGGGGTGCAGTGACATGCGGCCATGCATCGGCGCTGGCATGCACTGAGTTGAGCAGCGGCGTTTGGCCGATGGGATGATTCGATCGCAGTAATCGTGGCGCGGGTCTGCTCTGTGGGGACTGTGGAGGGTGAGGTCAGTCGCAATGCATTGGAGGCATGCATGCGGCTACGGCGGAGTGGCGCGATCGTACCTGCAGCAGCCGCGGTTGCAGGTGGGTGTCGTGCAGCGCCAGCTGCTTGGTCGCCTGCTGGCGGACGGAGCGTGAAGGGTCCTCTGCAATTCTGCGGTCAGCCAGCAGCTCCGACTCGAGCTCCTTCAGGCAGTCTGTCAGCGGGGAGTCCTCTTCATGTGGCTCCGCGCTGGCCTGATCCTTGGGCAGTGTCTGCACCCAAAAATGCAGAGTAGGAACAGACTCCACCAGCACCGTGCGGGGATGACACGTGGCACACATCAGGCCTTTATGCTCGGTATTACTGCATGCTAGATCTCCTGACGCTAGGAACTGGGGAGATGACCTGCAGCAGGCGCGGACCACAGGTGGAGGGGGCTCTGCTGGTAATGTTGACTCAGCAGGCGGCGTTTGTGTCGGAGTTCTAGGTTTCGTACGCGCATGGTAAAGTGACCCTTGGGGGCAAGAATACGTTTCGTTCGTGCCACACATGTTGCGATGGGTAACGTGTGAGTTTTGTTCGCCCGAACCGGAGCTGCCTGAGCATGTCGACAGGCACACGAGCATGACGTACGGAATGCCGAGCGCACGCCATTGGTGATCGAACACTAGACGCGTTCGCAACAAGAGAGGCTCGATCGACAGGTACAAGGTTTGGTTCGTGCGCGGCATTGATTGGGCAGAATCACAATGGCTCTCGATGAATGCATCAAAGCAGAAGCCATCGCGGGAGGGATGCATGCACCAGCAACTGCGAATGTGTCGAAACGTGGCGCAGAGCTGCATTGTGGCCCCAACATGAGGTGAATGCCGTTCACGACAGTCGTGCACGCTGTTCAGTGGGAAGGCAGTGGATGACTCCGCAGAACCATGCCTTCCATGACGCAAGCATCTCACGCAATGCCGCATCCGAGCTGTGTACGTCGTCTGACTACGTCACATCTGCTCGTCAAGCATTCAAAATCACGTGTTGCACTGGGCTGTGCGTGTCTCACTGAAACCACGCACCAAGACACCGCAGACTGAATGAATGTGTTTTCGAATGTGTTTTCGAATGTCGAATGTCGAATGTTTTCGAATGTTTTCGAAAACACAGTGGTCATTGCCATAGCCCCACAGCCGATGCCACTGGTGGGAGCTGGCACATGCAAGCACTGCAGCCTGCACAGCCGTCATCATCACAACGCCAAGGGATGTCCAGTGAGACACGTTCAGACAGGGCATTTGCAGACCCAGCATACAACCTCAGCAGGAGCTGCGTAGTTGCACTCTCCAGTCATCCTGTGGACTCATGCCGTGGACACGCAGGCAGCATGCACATGTGAGCAAACCTGAGCACTGAGCAACCAAAAAAAACACCGTCGCAGTGTTTGACACGTGGCAACGGCAGCCCCCCCCTCTCACAATCCCTCCCTGCAGCCTTCCTACCACAAAAATGCATGCATGGCAAGGGAATCCATGCAGGCGGCTCCCATGCATGGCCATACTCGCTGCTGATCCAGTGCTGCCACGCTCGCCTAGCCAGTCAGCGTCCCCTAGGGGAGCTCCGGATCACGCGGCTCCGCAGCAATGCACAACCACTGCGATGGAGCTAGATGAGTGTGCACCGCCCATCGGCATTCGGCGTGTGAGCAGCTCCAGGTGCAGGGCTGCCCCGCGTCAGGGCAGGAGAGCAGGTGCAGGGCCGCACCTCAGCCACGGGGATGCCCTGCGCGGCCGCCAGCAGGCAGTTGAGTATGAGAGGTGAGTCCACCGTCGTCTGTGCTGCGACGTCGGCGGGGTCGCACCACGCCAGCGCGGCCTTCAGTGCCGCAACGCCCTCCGCAGCCCCGGCCGCGCACCGCCGGGAGAGCGCGGAAGCTTCCGCCAGGATCTCCGGGAAGTCCCCGGCGTGCAGCGGCTGCGGTGACGCCGCAGGGGTGGACACAGCCGCGACCAGCGCCTGCATGCATTGCGCCTCGCTGATGTACATCCCCTGTGCGCGCACACCCTTCTGCCAGCTCTCGCAAGACCATCACTGCGTGTGTGCCGGATGGCATGCATCTGTGTGCTTGCCGATGCTGTGCCGGATGGCATGCATCTGTGTGCTTGCCGATGCTGTGCCGGATGGCATGCATTCGTGTGCAACAGGCTTTCCATGCGGGCCCTGGTGGTACGTCTCACGCCGTCCCATGTGAATCACCTTGTTTACATGCATGCATCAGCTGCATTGTCAGATGGTATCATTGGGGATTGATGTGGGGAATATGGCGATGGGCACCGCCTGCCTCCCGGACCGGCACCCGAAACATCCGGATCATCCCGGCCAGGGCCTAGGCGAGCACCACGCTGCTCGAAGCAGGCACAGGCGTTTGGTGTCAATGTCCTTATGGATACGGCGATGTAATCATACATACAGGCAACTGGGTGGAGGTGAGGGAAAGGGGGAGCGTCAGGGGAAGGGCGTCACGGCCCCAGCTGCAACAGGCTTGACTCGACCAGCAGCGAGGAAGCACGATGCAGTGGACCCGTAGCAGTGGACCCGTAGCAGTGGACCCGTAGCCACAAGGGCCTACGTTGCGCCCGGCACAGCTGCAGTCTGCTACCGCAGCATCACGGCAGACCTGCACCAGGACGAGCGCATGCATGGCGTGGCAGCGTTGGGCGGCGTGCCTTTGCGAGCTCGTCGGGGTCGAGGATCTCCTGGAAGCTCTCCTCGACGACCGCCACAAAGGGATTGTGCTGGCGCTCCTCCTCGAGCCGCCTGTCCAGCGCTGCGACGTGGGCGCGCAGCTGCGGCTCCGGCATGCCGCTCGCCTCGAGCGCCGCCGCAACCAGCACACCCTGCACATGCGCTCCGCTGCATCACCTGCTGCGAGCGACCCCGGCGGATGCAGGTAAGTCCCGCTGGCTCGGTCAGGCCTTCACGATCATACGGCACAGCTACGCAGTGCCCGCGCTGGTGTGCTGCTGGCAATGGCGACATGCATGCTACTTGTGCGGTCGACTGACACTGTGGGACAACAGCGAGGATAACCCCCCCGCAGTGGCGCTCGCCCCATGGCCGCTGCGGGCCCTGTGTGTGTGGAGGGCTGTACCAGCGCCGCTGTTGGCCAGTCACGCAACGGCCGCTCTCACCCTTACGGACACACACACACATGCAGAGTTATTCACAGCTCCAGGGTAGATTCCTTTGGTATACTGTTGGTACATTCCTTTGGTACACAGCTCTATGGTACACTCCTCTCTCTCCGTGGGTACTCCTTTGGTACACTCCTCTGGTACACAGCTGTGCTGGCCAACCGGCCTGCAAAGTGCTGGCTTGAGGGAGCTGGTGTTAGTCGTAGCGACAGGCAGTGGGATGGAGGGTCACACCTGGACGTCCTCGAGCAGCGACTGCCAGGCCTCCTGCACCGCCTCCTCCTCTGGCGTCGCTGCCTCCCAGTCTGCAGGCATGCCTGCAGCAGCAGCCTCCGCGTTGTCAGAGCCTGGCAATACTGTAGATACTCGTTGCGAGTTTTTCAAGGAGCAGGCGTGAAGCGGTGCGCAGGCAGGGCAGAGTGCTTGGCTTGACTGTCGTCGCAACCTTGAATAGCGTTGTATGTGGCCGTCAAGGGTGTTTCAAAAGTAAGGCATTGCTGCGAGTGTGGAGAACAGGTTTTCGCCTCAAACGGAGCCGTTCGGAGGAAGTTGTGTTTGCTTGAGGTGTCCTTGTTTCACCCTGGACGGGGGCCGAGCAAGGGGCCCAGCACAACCCCCACTGATGGCTGCACACCACTTCGCATTACAGATCTCCCTACGCTTCATCACCAGATGGTGTGTGCATTGTGTTTGAGGAGGCAGGGTAAGGCCCTGCTTGGCCATCATGGTGTAGAGCTAGTCAGCGTGGCAGAGTCTAGTCAGCGTGGCAGTCGTGGCAGACACTAGTGAGCATGGCAGACGAGTGTTGGAGGCAGCTCCTACCATTCTCAGCATGCACTAGAGCCCCAGCCAACGCATGCACTTGCCCGAACACTGAGCAAGAAAAGGACAAATGAAACTTGGCACTGCAGTAGCTGCCAGGATTCAGGTGCACTAGCACCATAGAGCCTGGTGCCAGGCAAAGCCATGGCATCTGATGTTCCGATGGCCACAAGCAAGGCATGGCCACAAGCAAGGCATGTCCACAAGCAAGGCATGGCCACAAGCATGCCAAAGCCTTGGGGTTGTGGTTTCTTCGCATGGCAGCAGCCCCTGTTCCAAGCCTCTGCAGACCGCACGCGGATGGTGCAAGCAGGTGGAAAATGAGGGATTTCGATCGAGTGCTATCGCTTGAGGGCTTTCGCAATAGCCCATGCGAGTCGGCCTGCCTGCCCTGCCTCCCCACTGCCTCGGGCACACACACACACGTCTTGCCATGAACCATGCAAGTCAGCAAACTGGTGTTGTCATGAATGCACTGTCACTGTAGCACAGCCCAAGGTGGTTGTTCTCGCGCCATGGGCTCTCACTGAGGAACTAGGGGCTCGTGAGGTCAAACCTTCAAGTTCACAGTCACTGTCGCCATCGGATGTCCAACCCTCGGAATCGCTCACACAGAACACGCCATCCGCGCCCACCGGATCTGGAGGTGGGCAGCGCCTGCTGCCGGCATGGGTAGCGACCCCGCCTGCTGCTGACAGCGGCCGGCCGCCTCCGCCAGGCGCGGCTCGAGCTGCCGTGGCTTGGGTGCAAACAGGTGCAGCCCGGTGCTGTGCGCTCTGCGGAGCCGCCGCCGCTGTAGCGTTGCCGGCACCTGCATCGAAGCGGAGCGGCTGTGAGACCTGCGATGTCGCCGCCCCCAGCTCGGGCATGCCCGATGGGCGGGATTCGACGTCGTGGAGGTGGCTTGGGGGGTGATGCGGCCCCAGAGCTGCGTATGTCATCGCCCCAGGTTTCTGGTGACACATGCCATTGCACACCTTGTCCTGCATGATGTGATGTAGGGCATGGCATGAAACGAGCAGCTGGTGATGGCCCGGCTGTGGCAAAGCCTCTCGAGGCGAAACAGTTCTGCCGTAGCTCGGGCCACTGGCAGCCAGTGGTGTGCCGCGGACATGATTTCCCAGGGCACAGCCCCCAAAATCTAGACCCTTCCATGTCCACTGTCCCAGACGAAGCACTCTGGTAGTCAGGATACACCGCGGTTGGAGGACCTCAACACCCCCCTCCCTGAGGGTGTGATGCGTGCGGGTGGGGCAGGGGGCTGCAGTATCTCGCACATACAGGACTCCATGCATGGACACACCACAGCAGCTAGCACCATGCAGCACTGTTGCACAATGCATGGCGGACCCGAGCAGGATTTCACTGCTCTTCAGGAGGTCTACCAACGCGTGAGATGACGGGCCAATCGAGGCTTGGGGTTCAGCGTGGCTGCATTGGAGCGTGCTTAACAGCAGGCACCAACAGTGCGCTGGGAGTCGGGCGTCGGGTCTGGAGTAGGAGACTATCGCTGACATGGCCCGTGGTCCCGGTTATCCGGACCTTGTAGGATATGGCGAGTAAGTGTCACATTTACATTTACATTTACATGAACGAATGCGCGGAGGACGTGCATGCATGCAGCACGTACGTTGCACACCTTGCTTGTGCGCATGTTGGGTGGCTATGGTGCTACCTACAGCAGCAGCATGCGGCGGCAGCCCAAAGTCCTCGGGGAAGTTGAGGCGCGCTTTCCTGCGGCACACACCCTGGTTTGCGTGGCGACTGTTCTAGCTGGATTGCTGTAACGAAACCATCAACTGGGCTCTCGCATGCATGAGTCAGTGTGCGTCCGCACTCAGGCCTGCAAGGCCAAGACACACCTTCCATGCAGTTCAAACGCGGCTGTATCGTACACACGTGCGGCTTGCTCAGCAGTTGTGTACGTTCCCAACCGCGTATGTTTTCCTGCTTGCTTTATTCTAGCGTCAAACTTTGAACGCGATGCTGTGACACCTACATACTTGCCAGTACGCTGCCGTGTGGCCGTGCCCCGAGCCGTCTTGGACATCTGCCGGACTTCATGAGATACATGCTCAAGCTGCATTCCACGGACACGGTCTCCCTCCTCCGCAGTGAGCACACGCTGTGTCTGATCTGAGACTTGCCCAAGTATTTTGAGGGAGAGCCTGCACGGAACACGCCAGCGGTGCAACGAGTTTGTGACACGGCCATAGGGGAGCAGCACGGCAGCATGTCTCCATGAGCGCGCCAGCTCACCGAATGCGCCGAGTGGTGCGAAGTGGCGCAGGAGCTGGCCATTGAAATACACAGTCACTGACAAACTGACATGCGATCTTCAGTCACCCGCTGCAAGGTAGTAACTACCTTGTACGCAGCAGACAACGTATGCAGCAGGTAGTTCAGGTGTCAAATGCCTCAGGGGTAGTGGCTTTGCACACATGAATTTTGATTGCGGTTGAATTGCACACACGCAGTACTCCAAAACACTCAACCCGGATTTTGGGCAACGCGCCAAACCCACCAAAAGAATGAGGCTGGGTAACATCCACAAGCCCCCTGTAGATAGGAGCAAACCACACCCGGGCCGTCGGCCACGTATCTTGCACGGCGGAGGAACACGTGTAGGCCAACGAAACAGCAAGTGCCACCTGCTGAAAGCTATCCAGGGAATGATAGGTGCAGCCATCACAGGGTCGGACATCAGAATACCAGGGAGTGGATGATTGGCGGTTGGACGGAGCAGAGGTCATGAAAAGAACAAAGAAAAAAAAGGAGAATCGAAGAATGTATCAGTCTCACTGAATCGAGACAGGGCGGGATTAAACATACTAGCAGGAACCTCAGCAGGTTGGAATTTTCGCGAGAAATTCAGGCAGGGCCAAAACCTATTTTTTGGGAATCGTGCCAAACCCAAGCGGGGCATCATTCGGATTAAGTAAACACACTGGCAGGTCCATACCCAATTCTTGAATGGGCCACGCAGAGCTACCAACAGTAGCTGTCAGCAATTTCGTCACAATCAATGGTGACGGTTCGTGCTCGCAAGGGGTGGAGGGGGGAGATTCGGAGGGAATGGCTGGGAGAGTGCTGGACTGTTTTTCAGTTTATGAAGAATGGATCCTGATGCGAGGGACGCGAAACTTGTTGTCACATTTCTGGTATGCATCTAACATGCCACCAAACCGGAGTATGGTTATGCCGGTGCATGGGAGCCTGGCCGAAACGCACATTTCGTGTGCCCTCGCTGCTTCGTATTCCGTTTCAAACTGAAGATGTGGTACGCTACATCCGGCAGCCGACTCCAGCCTCTGCAGTCTTCTTGGGTCAAGATTCCATGCTTTTCTGGAGGTCGCGAATCTGACATATCGATAGCCGCTCGGCATCTAAGTCCGTCCGATCCCTGGTGCCAGGATTCCCGTCTTGAACGTGTCCGTGAAGCGTGTGACATACGTCAGAATGTTGTTGAATTCATCTAGGTCGTTGTCTTTTACAGGTCTCGCAGTAATGATCGCGTCACAGCTGGAGCATGGTGCCTATGCCAAGGACTATCCGCGCATGCATACCGCGACAGTGTCGTGAGAGTCGTGTGTCGCAGCATTGACCAGCTCGAAGACGCTTCTGATGAGCCCGATCCGTCTCCGATACCCGAACGTGTTCCACAGGTCAGGATTGCTCTGCGAAACCGGTCAGGGTCACGTTATTCCTCAAGCAGTGTACCGGGCAGATCTGTGGGGCCGCTTGCTTGACATGTTTACCAGCGATCGGGAGTAGGGCTGGCAAGCTTTTGCGCGGCTTTCAGAGCGACGTTGGAAAAGCCATGAGCGACGCCTGGATTCCATCAGTTCTGCAGCCCTCATCGAGTTCAGCCGCAGGCGTGGCTGATTCGGGAAACCAAGCTCTTCTCGCTCCAACTGCAAGCAAAGTCCAGTTTCATGCTTTGCCCGCAGGTCAAAGCTATTCCAGCAGCAATAAATTTCATGCAGCCACTCGACAGACTGCGGTATCTGGCATCCCATCCCGCGGCTTTGCGCTGGTTGGGAAAAGCTTCAAGAACAGGCCAGCCATTGACCCCGGCCATGGCACGTGCAGCGATCTGCTCACTGCTGGCTCAATTGGTACAACAACAGTCTTACCCGGGTCATCATCTCTCCGTCAAGGTTCTGGTGGGCCACTGGTCGCTCCGCGATGGCTGTCTCAGGTGAGCACAGGAGAAGCCTCAAGTTCGTCCACCGCTTTGGTTGCCAAGGTAGGCTGCGTGTGGCATCCACGATGCTTCCACAGGCACTGATCCTTGCTTTTGCACAGGCCTCCCGGAATCCAGTTCGCTCGCCAACCATCCGGCGCTCGAAGGCTGCCCCAAATGTAGCATTCAAAGCTCGCCCTGATGACCAGCCATCGATGCGGACCATGGCGTACCCCGGAAACCCCAACTCAGAAGCAGGCAATGAATCTCTAGCAAAGAGGTCAGAAAAGGCTGCAATGCGTGGCCAGGTTCTGCGACAAGCATCACATCAGACTCGTGCTGGCGACTTGGACCGGCAGATGTGTTTGCCAAACAGAAATACTAGTTTGCCCGCTCCTGCACACATTCCGAACCTCACCACCGCTGGTACACCGAAAGATCGCTTTCAGCACATGCGACCGTCTACTGACCACGCTCTTGTCCATAAGACTCCGCGCAGTGCAACACGGCTGGCAGCCCCGCGGCACCCAGGCATCCAGCGCCCAACCCGGGCGACGCAATCATCACGGCCAGCGCTAGCAGATGCAGAGATCTCACCGGCGCGGCCAGGCAAGGCCCGGAAGTTTCTCCTGGAGCGCCTCCGCACACACCTCCAGGCGGCCGCAGCTGCTGCAGCTGAGGCCTGGGCAGAGGGGTTGGCACAGTACGCCAAGGATGCTGCCGGCGCAGCAGTGCCAGACTCTGCAGCAGCTGGTGGTGGCAGACGAGAAGGCAGTGCGTTCAGTGCAGCTGCTGACGTCTCCTCTGCCAGAGCTGAGGTAGGCACAGCGCAGCATCCGTTCCCGGGCGCACCTGCGGCCACAGGGGCACCAGGCTCAGCCATGGCTGGCCTCCAGGCTAGTTCAGCAGGGCTGATGCAGGCCGGAGGTGGCTCGCCTCAGCGCACAGGAGGCAGCGGCATGAGCGGGGTGGGGCAGCGAGGTGATGAGGCAGTTGCAGCGATGTCTCTCGCAAAGAAGCTGTGGGTAGCTGAGCACGTTCTGTCCGTTGAGACAGAGTGGCAGCGGTGCGCCCCCGCTGATCACCTCAGCCACAGGCACTGGCAAATGTGGTCCTCATGCCGCGGGCTCCCGTTGCGGTCGTCGTGTGATTCACGCATCGCAGAGGCCTGGCAGTGCCGCGGAGGGTGGAGCAATGCAAAGCTCGCTGTGCTGGTGGTGCCCTCACTACTTCCCAGTTGCAGAGCTGGGTGGCTGCCCCTGTGATGTGACTGCCTTCCGCAGTGACCTCAGAGGACTGCACAGGCTGCCGCCGGCGCCACATGAAGTTGTCCGCCTTGTGCGGCATGCTCTCATGCGATACCCTCTCCAGCACATGCGGCTTCCTGCATGCCCAGCTCCAGCAGCCATGTTTGCCTAGCCTGCTTCCTTGCAGCCCCCCGCGTTGGGCCCTGCATGAAGTGTGGCCAGGCCAACCTTGGCAGCGTCAAAACCTGCATCCTTCCCATTGGACGAAGGACCTTAAGATATGGCGAGAAAGTGTCACATTTACATTTTACATGTACATAAGGCAAAGCACCGAGGGGCAGACAGGTGAGCGATAACAGTGTAGTGACCTGCATCAACCAGCTCTGCCGCATATCCTGCAACTCTCCCGAGCGACCCAGAAAGGGCAGCACGCGCTGAGTCAGCCCTGGCGCCGTCTGCCGGTGCTGTGGCCGATGCCCGTTTGGGTTTGGCGCGATGCCCGATTCCCTCTTTTTTTTTTCTGCCCCCCTGTTGCAGACAGGGTGCTGGCCCCCACTCTGCGGATGCTGCAGGAAGCGCGTCGGGCAGAGTGGCTCTGCGGACCCGGCTGACGCGATCCGCACGCTCCGCGGAGGCAACCGCATCGACCACACCTCCGATGCTGCCGCCAAGGTGCGTGGCTGCATGGATCTCACCCCCTTGCCCGCAGCTGTTGGTCTCCCCGCCCCTACTAGTAGGCGCGCTGTGGCCGATGCCCGCTTGGGTTTGGCGCGATACCCGAGTCGGCAGAGTTTTTTCCTGTTGATTTTGTTATCGAAGCCACCCCCGAACCAGTTTTGGTATTTCGCCAGCTACATCTTGCTGCCGGCCACAGTGTGCCGGCCGCGTGTGCCTCCTGTGGACACCATCGCACAGACCACGTCTGTAGATGTCCCTGACATGGCCCGTTTCGCCCAAATCATTAATGGCCCAACACACATGGCAATTTTGGGTGCAACCCACGACTTGCCCCAGATCACTCCAGTCAAGACACGGCATGTGTAGCAGTGCACGCTACATGCATGCGCGCTCCTGTGACATCGCGCACGTGCCGCTGGCACTCCGCGGGTGCCCTGTGCACGCCGCGAACTACTCCAATCCTTCATCACTTCCAGCCGCATCCCTCTCTCAGTCCCACAAGTCTGGCAGAGGCGCGGCGGCACTACGCACCGCAAAACAGCGGCAGAGTGTGCAGGGTCCCGGGGATCGCCGTGAGTCGGCGGCGTTTGACTTATCGGGGGTTTACGCGGCGCTCGGCATCACGGCCGGGGGCCATGCTGCGGCGCCGCCGCACGCCGCGACTCAGCGCATCCACTTCCTCGCGCGCTCCGTCATGGCCGCGCTTGATTCGTTCTCCACGCACGACCGCGGCTTCCCGCTGTCGCTCCCGGCTCTGCCGGCCGGCGCCGCGGCGCTGCTGCAGGTGGCCGCGGAGGAGCGGCTGCAGGTGTTTGCGGCGACCGGGCAGCGCGTGTCGCACCTCGCGCTCGAGTCGCACTGCCTCGCGGTCCTCGACGCCACGGCCGCTGACGACGCGATCGCCGCCGTCGCCGCCCAGGCGCGCCCCCGTGCCTCTCTGCCTGACCCCACCCCCACCCTGATCAAACCCATGCTGCCATCTGCAATGCATGCGCGCGATTTCTGGCTTCCTTGTGTGTACTCTTGCATCGGGGTCGGTTTGAAGGAAGGCAGTAGATCGCAGAAGACTGTTCTCCCATCGAGCTGCGCACAGCGGCCCGGTGCAGCTGTCGGCATGTATCCTTTTCCACCGCAGCGCACCTGCACACATGCATCACACCGCCGCCACGATTCGTTTTCATTGCCGCTTGCCGGTGTGTTGCTGCCACGAGCTTGTCGCACCCCTTGCTGCTGGCCAACTGACTCTCTGCACACCCTCGTTGCGCACTTGACTGATGTCCCGGGGACGAGAACAGTGCCAAAAAACGATGAGGCTCACGGTCAGTGTGGTCAGCATTCAAGGGTGTGCTGAGGGCACGCATGGCGCTGGTGCTGCCTGACTTGTTTGCTTGGTCATGGGCAGGCGAGGCGCATCCACTTGTCGTTGAGCACCAGGGTAAGGTGCTCGAGAGGGATAATCACATCTCCACAGCCCCGCAGGCGTGGTGTGGGTGCATGCGCCACATTTCAAGATGTCCATGCGGTGCGTACACACCGCTGCGAAGTGTTGCTGGTGCCTCACCTGGCCAGAGTTACCAGGTTAGGCACACAGCCGAGCAGCGGTGATGGCCTCTGCCCCCTTGTGTGTGTGTAAACGGCAGCTGCGCGTGATGCAGATTCCTTACCCGTGCAACGCGGTGGTCCCCGGCATGATCAAGATGAACATGGCCCGGTTTGTGCTCTGGCATGACGCAAAGGAGTGGCGGTTCGTGTTGAAAGACAACTGGATGACAGCTGCAACCAAGCCTGACGCCATCATCCACGGACAGCAGCTGTCGCCCATGGTGTGTTGCCACCCTCTGACTCTTACAGCTGCCTCTATGGTCTCTGCCCCTTCGACGCCTTCTGCACGCCGTTCTGCAAATGACACGTTGCCGGCGCTTCAGCCGTGTTGCCGGCCCCCTGTGACACACGAGCCAGCGTCCATCTGTTGTTGGTACCTTGTGATTTGGCATGGTGGATAATCAGACGAGACAACGCACGGAGTCGTTCCGTCCCGTCATCAAGGATCGGCCCATGCTCCACCACTGTACAGTCAGCAACCCCGGTTTGGATATGTCGCAAGATCGTGGCACAGTCGAGTCTTCAGCTCGGGTGCACCAGAGCAGTGTTGCTTCTGTGTACCCCTCCTCGCTGCACACCATCAGAGATTCACAGATGCAACAGCCTTACCAAACGAGTGCCCCGGTCGTTTTGCATGAGGTCGCCCTGACCAAGGCCGCCGTGTTTCAGGAGGTCATGGGGATCCTGTCCACCGCGTACGACATCTCGGGCCTCGCGGAGCGCGACGTCGAGACGGAGGTCACCTCTGACCACAGCGCCTTCAAGCTCGACCTCTGGGAGCTGCAGCGGCAGCTCGTCTTCGGCGATACCGCCGGCCGCAAGGATGGCCGCCGCGCGATGTGGCTGATGAACGAGTCCGCCTCCGACGAGCACTCAGCCGAGTACGCACCCGACCCCCCCCCCCGCCACGCTTGCTGGCCCTGTAGCGGTTAGGAACACACCCCCCACCCCCCCCCCCCCCCCCCCACGACGAACCAAATGCGCGGAAAAGAGTTACCCCTGCTCATTTTCAGGGCTCGTTCATCCCCTGCTGGTCACAGTTTGCACGCGTTGTGGCCCGCCAGTTGCGAGTCCCTGTGGCGCACCCCGTCAGCTTGGATTGTGCAGCGCGATCTCAGAATCGGCAGCGTGCCGCACGCGTTTGAAGCGTCCCATGTGCCATTGTGTGCATGCATGCGCGGCCGACGCGCGGCGGGTGCAGGGAGGCCGAGGGAGACGCCGCAGTGGCCACTGGTGCAGCCACAGAGGGCGACGCTCCTGTGGCGGCCGGCAGCAGCGGCGGCAGCAGCGGCGAGGTGGCCGCAGGCGGCGAGTGCGTCGTCACTGTGGACGCGCCGCATCCTCTCACCGACACGGTGTTCTACGATCACTTCAAAGACACCGGTGCGCTCCAGAGCTTTGCTCCCGGACCGGCGCCCCCTGCCCGGACCGCTCACAGTGCTGACGAGGCGCCTGCAGGCCACACGATCGAGCGGCGCAGGAACCAGGACGGGCAGGTCATCGAGGAGCTGCGCGACGTGCATGGCGTGCTGTTGGCGATCGCGCTGCCAGAGTGGGACCCGGTGGCGGGGACGTATGTTCGCAAGGTGCCCCCCTGGCCTTCATGGCATCCTACGTGCTGCTGCCAGCGGAGCTGTGCACGTGGTTGAGTAGCTGTGCGGCCGCAAGGGTCTGAGGTAGAACGCACGCCTCGGGCAGCAGTATGCAGCACGTGGAGCACGGACCACAGAGTGGGCCACATGTTTTGCTGCCACGATGGTTCACAGTCACGATGGTTCACTGCCACGATGGTTCACAGTCACGATGGTTCACTGCCACGATGGTTCACTGACACGATGGTTCACTGCCACAATGGTTCACTGCCACGATGGTTTACTGCCACAATGGTTCACTGCCACGATGGTTCACAGTCACGATGGTTCACTGCCACGATGGTTCACTGACACGATGGTTCACAGTCACGATGTAACGTATCAGCAATCTTAACCATGTGTTTGCCAAGGACGCCGTGGTCTTGTGTGTGCTGGGTTTCATGTAGTTCGTGGCGTCGTCGGTGTTCCATCATGGTGTTTCTTTTGTGGCATCAACGCCCAACGACTGATGCCGGCTCTCTTTCGGGGTTTGTTTTGCTGTTCGAGCGTGCTACGATGTCACTTTGTAGCATTCGCTGTGTAGCATTGGGCTGGTGCGTCTGGTCAGCCGTGGCTGCTGGTGGCTTGATCACTCACGCCTGCAACTCTACACACCTGCATTCCTGGAGCAGGCACCATACCATACACGGTACGGCTGACAGCCATGCGATACCGGTCACAGCACTGCATCGTTAGGAACCGTGTGTTGGTAGCTGAAACCAGTCCAGCAATTGCTGCATGTTCTGTTGAGTCTACCAACAGACAAACGGGTGTCTGTGCCCAGTCCTGCATGCATGTAAATGTAAATGTGACACTTACTCGCCATATCCTACAAGGACTTTGACATCTCCGGATAACCGGGACCACGGGCCATGTGTCCCTCCCCACACTTGAGCCGCTGGCCACTGTCGGCTCAGATTTCCAGGATCCACTCGATCCACGTCGCCTCATTGCTTGACATCAGCAGAATGACTTGGTCACGGATCCATTCTGATGGCGCCGGCACTCCGGCATGCATGATCTGGTGCCTCGCTCCCTGAAGCAGAACGCGTCCTCACATGCGTGACCAATCAAGCCCCGTCGCCGACCAGGAAGGTCTAGAGCGTCACGCCAACCTCAAACTGGCATCAGCCATTTGCACATGAGCTGGTAAGGGTCAACAGGCGCAGGAGCGGGACATACAGCGGTTACGGTTTGCTTGCCTTCAACGCCCGCAAGGCCACGATGAGGTCCACCAACAACCCCACTGAAACGGCAATGATGTGGTCCTCCCTAAACTTTTTAATGTAATCAAACAAACCGGGCGAATCACCCAAGCGGGCATTGGCCACATCCCCCCTGCTGGCAGCGGCGGTGGGCTCTGGTAGACTCAGCCTGCTCACCTCGGCAACTCTCCTCACAGACAAGGAAGACCCAGGGCTTCTGGGGCATGCGTGGTCGCCTGGGCGTGCCGCCCCAGGCGCTCCCCCTTCCTGATGCGCTGATCCCCCTTCCTCGACGTGCAGTCTCAGCGGGTCCGTGCCACCACATGTGCCGTGCGACTCTAGCGCTGCTGCGCTGCAACAGGTGCTGACTGCAGCGCCGCTGCAGGTGCACACGCTGGACGCCGCGGTGTGTGTCACGGTTAGGACACCACAGCCACGGCGGCGCCGGCCCAATCAAGCAGGGCCATCAAAGAGTACGCCTGCCGCTGGGCCAGCGCGCGGGGAGACCGACCCAGGCGCCGCCCCGCAGCTCCCGGGAGCAGCAGAACCACCAGAGCTGGCAGCGGCGCCACCTGGTGCGTACAACAGCGCTGACTACGATGCATGTAGCAGCATGCTGCTGTGTGGGGGGGGGCGCTGCGGCTCTGATCGCTGATCCCATCCCGCTGTTCGGGGCAGCTCAAGCGGGTCGGAGATGGCCCTCCCACACTTGTGACACGACAACACGTGTAGCTGTGGTTGGCCTGTCTGGATGTGCTGTTTGCTGAGTATTGACATCATGCCGAGCACAAGAGCCTGATGAAGCGGCGATGGTACATCCCAGCCAGCAGCACCAGCTGTGAGTAGATTCCCGTGTGAATCGTTCGACCTGTGCCAGCTCAACCGGCCATGTCACCTGCCGCTGTAGTTGTCAGCAGCAACAGTGCTGAGTATTGGTACTTGACGGAGTATTGGTACTTGACGGAGTATTGGTACCTGACAGAGTATTGGTACCTGACAGAGTCTCACAGGATGACACATGCAGTGGGTGGGGCGCACGCTGTGCCAGCAGCAGGGTTGGCAGCGCCAGGTGGCCCCCCACGCGATGCCGCGCCACCTGGCGATGCCGCGCCACCTGGCGATGCTCACCCGAGCGGCGCCGCGGCCGTGGCAGACGGCGCTGCTGCGGGTGGGAGGCTGCCTCGGGAGTCTGCGGCGAGCGCCGCTGGTGGGTGTGAGA
The DNA here is from genome assembly GCA_032360965.1 of Ulva armoricana. Lineage (NCBI taxonomy): Eukaryota > Viridiplantae > Chlorophyta > Ulvophyceae > Ulvales > Ulvaceae > Ulva > Ulva armoricana. Next base: position 3,416,718 of record JAUMHO010000007.1, read on the forward strand.
GTGACTCAGGTGACAGCGAAGCGCCAGAGGGGACCCTGCAGGAGCACCAGGTGCGCTCACGAGCGGATTGCAGCCCAGGGTAGTCTCACCTTGGGTTGGGCGGCAGCTGTCATTGCATTGAAGCTCACAATTGTCCGCAGCGGTGTTCGGGCTGCTCCTACTGCCACTTCCCCGTGGCTCGCTGGCGGCCAGCTGTTGGCTTGGCAGCCGTTTGGCCTACCGGTACGTGAGTTTTGATAACCCGCCTTGTGCGTGATGCTCACCTGGAACCGTGGTGGTGCCTCACAACGATATCAAATAGTTGACAGCTCGGTGTAGTCCCTGGCTCTCTTGAAATTGCAAGGTTGTAGTCTTCATTCTGTCATGAATTTCTGGTGAGAGCTATGTATAGGATGCACAAAGCGATCGCAGGGATGCGTCTGCCTTTGTGGGCCTTTGTGGGCCTGCCTTTGTGGGCCTACCCACTGCTGCCACTGTTGCAGCAAACACGTCTCTCCAGCAGTCAATGGAGTCGTGTGTGTCAGACGTGGTGTCAGACCTGCCATGAGCGTCGCCAGTTGCACAGCCGCCCAGGCACCCCACGTGGCCGGGCGCAGCTGCGCACAGCACTCGGTTGACCCATCTACCGCCCTCCATGCATCGAGACGGGATGATCTGGCGTCGGGTTCAGGCACGCTGACGAGCCTGTTCACGCTCACGAGGCAGCAGCCACGCGTCCCTTCACACGAGCCCCGCCTTGCAGGTGTTCTATCTTGAGGATGGTTCCGGAGGCTTCATTGAGATCGTGGACGCTGGAGCCGGCTCGGGCGTGAGCACGGTCGCACCAATCTCCGCTGAAACAATGTGCCACATGCTGGCGGCCACCGGGCGCCCGGGGACCGGCCGTGGAGTGGGCGCAGAGGTGGAGTGGGCGCAAGAGCAGTCGCACGGGGGAGGTGAGGGTGGCCAGGCACACGGCTCGGCCACACCCGGCCGCCGGGGAGGCGCCGGCGCTGACGTCGGCGGCACCCTCTTGTTCACGGACGGGGCTCCAGATGAGGTGGTAGCAGGGTGTGTCCCCCAGATGAGGTGGTACCAGGGTGTGACACCCAGCCTCGAGAGCCGGCCATGGCGCGTGCAGCAGGTGTGGCCAGCACTTCTAGAGGCAGTCTCCGCGACGCAGAACCCAGTATCGGCATCGACGGCACCCTTGCGCCGGGGGCGCTTGTCGACGATGAATACAACCGGAAAGCCACTCCCCACAACGTTCTCGAACAGTGTCTATGGGAGAGCTTTGCCTCGGAAAGGTGAACCGTCGGCCCGGGAGCGGCATGACCTGCATGCCCATCTGCGTGCTGAGAGCATGCAGGTGATGTTTCTGGCGACGCGAGCAGGCTCGGTCGTGTGGAGCATGAGGCACTGAGCGCTGTGCGCCGCCGGCACTCAGAGACGGTGTACCCTGTGGTCTGAAGGTTGGGAGGTTTGAGCCTGTGAGGGCCGTGGCTGGCCTGCACGGCCTGCACGTGGTTCGGGCGCGTCGGCGAGGCGTTTTCGCGTAGAGTGTGCATCGTGTATGCTGGAGGAGCGTATGTCGCTGTGCAGGGTCCGAGGGGCTGCGTTTGAGCAGATCAAATCCCAAGAGGTTGCTGAGGGGATCATCAGCACGTGGCTACCGGCGGAGCTGCGCGCGGCAACCCAGGACGGCTCTGGGGCGCCACCTCGGGAGGCTGCTCCTGCTGGCCAGCCTGGCTTGTCACAGCTCGGGTCGTTCGGTGCCGTCAGCAAGCAGGGTTCACTGCCGGAGCCGGCGGACGATTCTGGGGAAGGGTCTCGGGCTGGTTCTGGGGATGAGCGCATCGCGTTTGTACCGCAGCAGCTGTGCCGCGCCAGCCACGTGCCACAGGCGAACGGAGCTGTAACTGCTGTGCGGCGGTCGCGCCCCCAAAACGCGTTGCGCCGACGCAAGCAGGGTGCCGGAGAGGTGGCTGGAGGTGGGGGGTCTGGCGAGGCTGCTGTCGGGGATGGTGACAGCGAGGCGAGCGGACAAGATGGCGGGGGCGTCGAGGCCGTGATGACCGCAATGCATGGGAGGCATGCACGGTCGGGTTCACAGAGCACAGCGTGTGGGACACAAGAAGACGAGGAGCATGGTGTGGGGTCAGGCTTGGGGGGGAATGAGCAGGGAAACGGAGAGGAGGTCTTGGGTGAGGAGTCGTGGAGGGAGCTGCAACTGGACGAGAAGGCTGCGGAATTCACAGCCGGTGGTTGCAGGAAGTCGACGCGGGCAGGTGTGAGAATGGGTGGTGCAGGTGGGAAAGGAAGGCTGACCGGGAGAGGGAAGTCGGCGGGCGCGGGTGCGAGGGGCCGAAGGGGGGGGGCGGGTGGCAGCGGCAAGACAAGAGGGGGGCCTGCTGCGGCAGGAGGTGTGGAAGCGTCAGAGGTTGGAGGTGGTGGTACTGGGACTCTGGATGGTGTTGCACATGGACGCAGGATATTTGGTAGCTGTGGAGGCAGTGAAGACGGTGATATGTCTGGTGCCAGCTGGGATGGGGCGAGCCAGAAGCACCTGGGCGAAGACGATGATTCGGGGCCTGGCGAGGCACACGAGGACGACGAGTGTGAGGTTATGACGCCAGGTCAGCGTAGGGATATCATAGGCAGCGTACACAAGCGTGGAAAGGGCGGTGGCGGTGCTAGAAAGGACCGGGGTGGGCGGCAGGCATCTGTGCATGTGCAGATGGGAGCCGCACTGGGGCAGCCCCATGGCCATGGTGGCGCAGAGCAGAAGCAGCGGAAGAGTCTGCGTGGGGATGCAAGCCAGGGAAGCTTGACATATGGACAGTTCAACGATGCTGTTGGGTCCGACGAGGAGGGGCAGGACCAAGCAGGACTACAGCA